>OU896708.1:17621389-17788889 GCA_918026855.4 Phaedon cochleariae | reverse complement strand
CAAGAACACAAAGTTTCGATAATTTTTTTCGATCATGTCTCTTGATGAATCATTATTTCCAAACCAACGTGTTTTGGTGTGAGTTTTTTGAATTTCCAATTAGCGAGTATTATACCTTGACATCAGATACTCAACACCTTTGAATCAACTGAATCAACTTTATCGGGTATAAGGCAACTAATTTTAAAGAAATTGTTTTGGTATCATATACGTAAGCCTTGACATCCATATCTTGCTAAATATGTCGAAAAAATTTGTGTATTTGGGTCATATCTGATGCATGCAAAGTCAGGCGAGTTATCTTCTGTAATTTCACTTTGTCCTATATGTGTATGAATCAGATGAGTTTTTGTCTCTTTTGGAATCACAATATACGACTCAATAGAACGTTTTGCTTTATTTGATAATTTCTATCTCCTTGTCGTTGTGCTTTCTGATTTCTTCGATAAATTCATTTTTCTTGATTTTTTGAGATTTTCTCTCCTCGTTTCTTTGGACGTTTCGGGAACGAATCTACTCCGGTTCTCAACATGAAAATGCAAAACATTTTTCTTTGGAAGTTGCATTTTCATGTTGAGGACGGGAGCAGATTCGTTGCCGAAACGTCCAAAGAAACGAGGAGAGAAAATCCCAAAAAATCAAGTAAAATGAATGTTTTACCTCCTCGATTAACCTACAGACAGTATATTCTTCGATAATGATTTGCCTACCAGTGTTGCCACCAAGTTCGACATATTTTTGATATAAACAGTTGAAAGTATACCCTTTTTCATTAGAAAATCTGCACCAACTATTAATTTTATCAGATAAGCAATTTCTCTGTCATGTGTGGTATTGACAACTTTATTCTCACTCAGTGATCCTCTATAATGTTTCCAATTTGATACAAAGCATTGGCTATGATACTTGACTTCCATGACAATAAACAATGTTGGTAGTCAATACTAGGTCAAAACTTGACTCTTATTTTTAGAAGAAAACACTTTTTGACACATCGAAAATACAATATTTACGAAGTTTTATTTCTTTTGGCCGCGGATTACATCTGATTCATATCCTTCACATCAATTTCACTATATAGAAAGCATTTCATTCCTGACACTATTGTCTCCAGTTTTCAATATTCCTGTGCCAGAAGATCAATTGACCTTTATTTTCATTGAAAATATCATCAATTCTCTGAAGTTCCACATCGATTTGCCTCGCATAGTTTTTTCCGAAGTTTTTTCTCATCTTCATACAACTTTCGCCGAATGTTTTTATCGATAATTCTGTACAACGAAGGAGTTGACCATCTTTTCCACAAATGAAACATTTTCTCGATGATTCTGTACTCTGCTGGAAAGGAATCTTCAACTTCAAGACATATATCAGTGTCTGAATTGCTATAGTACTTTTCATCTGTTATCTAGAGAAACATATATTTTATGATAAATTCACAATAATAGATGTCGTTATATAGAATCGGTGATTCACGTATGTTTTTGAAGCGGTCCCGAATTCCTTTGTTGTTCATACCACATATACCAACCATCAGTAAGCAGAGTCACTCCGAGAAGTTTCATCGTTAAAGAACAGAGAGAAGATATCATTGTGTCATGTGTCATTCATAAAATTGTTTTCTTGAAATCTGTTTTGTATCTGATTCAGGATGAGAGGATTATATTGTGAAATAAAGAGGTACTAGTACTTTCAGATCCATTGCACCCCTAAAACCTCTATATACCCCTCCCCTATACTTCGATAGTATATAACCAATGTCGTTAATTGGACATTATACAGTCCCATCATTTATGGTATATGCTGGGCTTGCTATGGGAAACTTAATCTGTCGATTATGTATACTGGCCTTTTGCCGGGGAACTGAATATGATTGCTGGGTACCCAGCACCATAGATTAACGACTCCCCTAGATATACACCGTGAATGGGGATTTGGTCAACACTGAAATTAGTGAAACAGAACATACACAGATGTCTCCAGTATCCTTGGTGCGAATAATTCATCCGAGGTCCAGACAGTCTGTGGTCTATTTATAGCGCCGTGCACCCTCGAAACCGGCTATTCGTGACAGCGTTGCCAGAATGTGGCATACGCTCTTATTACCATTCTTGGATAAAAAATCAGATCAGAATAAAAATAATTATTCTGCATCTTCTCTATAAAAATGAATGTTTGTCTGTCTGTCTGTATGTCCTCGATAAAATCGTAAACTGCTCGACTGATTTGGATAAATTTTTTTTGTTTATTCCGTTATAGTTCAGGGATGGTATAGGTAGAAAAAAAATTTAAAAAATCATATATGGCAAAAATTGAAAAAATCAAATATGGCAGACGAGTTTTGTAATTATGGACCGATTTTATTCAAAATTGGTAGCTGGGGGTTTTCGGGGTCGGAGATTATGATTCTTTCGTCAAAATTAGGAAAGTCAAAATGGCGGATTCATTATGGCGGACGAGTTTTGTGATTATTGACCGAATCTATTAAGAATTGGTATCTGGGGGTTTTTGGGGTCGGAGATTATGATTCCGTCGTTAAAATTAGGAAATTCAGAATGGCGGATCCCTTATGGCAGACGAGTTTTTTAATTATGAGTAGATTCAATTGAAAATTGGTATCTGTGGGTTTTCAGGGTCGGAGATTATGATTCTTTCGTCAAAATTAGGAAATTCAAGATGACGAATCCAATATGGCGGACGAGTTTTGTAATTATGGACCGATTCTATTCAAAATTGGTATCTGAGGGTTTTTGGGGTCAGAGATAATGATTTCGTCGTCAAAATAAGAAAATTCGAAATGGCGCATCCAATATGGCGGACGGGTTTTGTGATTATGTTCTCATGTTTGTCTATATGTCCGTTATATAATCGTTAACGGCACGACCGATTTCGATGATTTGATGACTCAAAATAAATTGAATATTTGTGTAATGTCTTTCCTTTAAATTTATTTTAGTTGATGGCGAACCAACGCGCGCAGGGTACAGCTAGTTATAATATATTTGTCTGATAACCATCATAATAATAATACCTATATCATGAATCTGTTATACAAAAACACTTGAGATATGATAAAAGCGTGAGTTGAAATATGATATGTTGAAAAGTTGAGAAGTAGAACATTAATTCTTATGAAGAAAATTGGAAAACTTGAATGAGAAAAAGTATGAGATGTTCATGTTCAGAAAAGCTGGAAAATATGAGCTTTGAGATATTGGGAATTTGAGGCAAAATGTGATTTAGGAAGACCAAAAGGTTGAAAAGTTGAGAAATTTAATTTCAGTGGGATATCAAATTATCATTATTTCATATCATTTCAATTGTTATCGCAATAAAAAAGGATGCGCTTTTTTATCGGTATCAAAGTTTTTTTCACGACGACTCATTAGCGCTGCGGTTTGACACGCATCTTCTGACCCTCGCCGCATGATTTACGACCTTTTATAAAAAATAGGTACCGCTGTTTGGTGCCAATGGAAAAGAATTTATGATTTGTGCACAGTGGGAGTATTGCGATTTTGAAATATTTTCAACAATGACGCAGGGGCCGTATAATTTGCTGACCTATATTAGAGTATATGCTGACCGAGCATTTCTGATTCGATTTTTTTTTTCAAATTGCATATCTGAATAGAATATAGATATATAAATGCCACCAGTGGCAATTTATTTTTTAATTTTCGGTTATCGCTAGCTGGATTTTTCGATTTACTCTCAACGAGCCTTTTCATTTGATACCCATATTGTAGAAGTATATTGAAAATAGCTATTTCGCCATCTTGGATGGTTCGCCATATTGTATTTAGAATAACGTCACATTATTTCTCGAATTACTATCAACGAGCCCTTTTATTTGATACCCATTTTGTAGAAGTAGATTAAAAATGACCATTCCGCCATCTTGGATGGTCCGCCATATTCGATTTAGAATGACGTCACATCATTTTTCGAGTTAGTCCGCCATATTGGATTTCGAATAACGTGACACAACTTATCGTGCATTGTCATCCAAACTGAACGTGTATACAAAATTTCAGCTCAATCGGTTGAAGATTTCTACTTCAAAATTGAGTTCAAAGATTCCACCCGAACATACATACATATACATCCATACAAACATACAATGCAAGTTAAATGAAAGCTTTTAAAATATTTAAGGACAGATAATAGGAAAATGGAATATAGGTATTTTTGAAGAATGGCCTTTGATGATATGATTGTTCTCTCATAAGAATGATATATAAAATATATTTTTTCTACAAACGTCAAAAAATGACAAGGTTCGCGCATTGATAACAAATTGTGAAGTGACACATTTTTTCAGTTTCCTACGTTACCATGATACCTTGCACATAACAATGCGCGAAGTAAAACAGTGCGCGAAGTACCTACTTCGCGCATTGTTATGTAAAATATATGAGATATTTTTATTCCAACTTTATGGTCCTCAATCGAGCGAACATCCACGAAATCATTTATTTCTGAATGTTCAACCATAACTTTGTTTTATCTCTTGAAGCGCACGAAAGGAAATTCCTATTTATGTTTCGTGGAACATCGTGCGTACCTAGGGAGGATAGGGGGAGGCTTTTTAAGCCAGTTCAACACTATTTTTTATATCAAGCTAAGCATATTTTTACTTTAGAACTATATTTTTTGACGATTGTAGAAAAAATTTTGTTTGCAACTCGAGCGCGACATACTTTGTTCATCTCGACTATTTTTTAACTCGGCTACGCCTCGTTAAAAAAAATCAGAACTCGATCACCAAAGTGACATTTCGCACTCTAGGTACAAAAATAACTATTTTGTCCCACGACTGTTTTGTAAAGTGAAATAATCTATTGAATCTCGTTTCGTGAATACTATTTATCAAAAACTTTACTATTCATTACAAAGCTTCTCCGCCATATTGAATCCACTATCTCGAATTTTCTATAATTTCGTCCATTAATCTTTAACCTCGAAAACTCCCAGATACCAATTTTGAATAGAATCCGATAATAAATTACAAAACCCGTCCGCCATATTGGATCCACCATATAGAATTTTTGACGAAGGAATCATAATCTCCGACCATGTAAACCCCAGATACCAATCTTGAATAGAATCTGATCATAATCACAGAACTCGTCATATTGGGTTCGCCATCTCGAATTTCCTAATTTTGAAAAATTTTTGAACTTATTATCCCATATTTCAGATGAATACAATAAAAAATCAAATATCATGAAAATTGTTCCAGCCGTTGTTGAATTAAAAATGGTGTAACTATCACGAATTTGTACTTCCTTGTATATAGACAGATCTAAACATTCTAAACAATCTAAATTCATCGACTGTTTACCCTAAAAACAGTGCCCCATATCCAAATGCATCTTCAGCTTCTAAACCCTGGAGTCCTCGATCAATTGAATTTCCAAAATTTCTACTGTCTCACACTCATGTCCATTTATTTATTGTCAACTCACGTTCTTGAATTTTCCAGCTTCACATAGGTAGGCACAATAACACATCATGAGTAATCATAATTCGAGCACAATGGAAAACTAATAAAATAACATAATACCATAGATTCATAGATTTAAGATTGAAATCTCTTATACATACCAAGGAAGTCTTATACTAAAAATAATTGTGGTTGCAGTATCGTAGATTAATAATAATCTACATGTACCTACCAATATATTAGAAATCCAACAAAAACTAACATTTGACAACTCCGCTTCTATACGCTGAATGCCATGTTACAGAAATCTGTAAAAAATCGAATTTGCGACCACGCGCGGAAATTCGCAATAGCGGCGATAGATGGTAAAAATTCGGGGTCCCAACTAAATCCCAAACAAGCGTTACCGTCTGAATGCATGGGCGGTGTATATCTAGGGGAGTCGTTAATCTATGCCAGCACTGATGGGGCCAGCTGCCGGCCGCAGTGTATCTACTGATATATAGAGTCCCGCATATGGGACCATTTACTGGGCCTCTGATGTCAGGTATGGGAAAATATATTAGGCCATTGATCCTCCATATCAAAATGTTTGCTGGGATATTCTGGGAGATATTTCGCTTTCTTGATTCGTAAACGTTTGTCAGGAATAGGCATAATCCTTCATCTTTTTCTGCTCGGCGGGTTTTCCTTTTCATCGTCACTGTCATGCGATATAAGTAGGTACCTAGTTGCAAATTCGAATGACAAGTAATCTTCGATATCCTTCTTTTTCTTCCTCCATCAGCTTTTGAACAATCTTCCCTGTATACTGAAGCCAGCTAGCAGAAGCGCTAAAATCCATGAAAGCCAAAATACATCGAATAGTCCATTTGTTAGTTCTGCTATACTCATAGGATATTTAGACATGACCCTGTCCAGCAAATCCACACCACCCATTTTCTCATTGTAGTGCTGAATGACTGATGTGTGCGATTTATTTCAATGTACCTATTTCTTCTCCTTTACTCACCAACGTCTGCACCTAGAGGCTCTACAATAACAGCCACTTTATTATCCTCAGTTGTGATCACGAGCCCCTTCCAGACTTTGTCAAATCTTTGTCTGTCAAAAACTGCACATTGGTTTTTGAACATGAAGGCCAATATGCTTTTTCCAGGGCATTCATAAAACGGTAGAACAAATTAGACCTATCATCTGCGCACCTTTTTAAAGTTTCATCGATTACTTGGGTCTGCTTTATAACTGCAGAAGGCTCTTCATCCTATACCATGCCCAACACACATATTATTCACATACCTACTTACTTATTGCACCAATGGTTGTCTTCGAGGCAGGTTCAGGGGAGAGGCATCAGAGTCCAACCTTCCTAATCACATCCAATGACACGCCATGGGAGGCGTTGCCATCTGAGTGTATACAATTTCAAGTGGGCGATGGGCGATGAGACTCTCCATAGTCACATACCTACATCTTTCTGACATTATGCTCTCCTAATACAGAGATTTCTGACCTTGACTTGTTTGTGTGACGACATGTTTATCGTTAAACCTTGACGTGCCTTGACCGAAATACAAACTTATCCGCCCAAAATAATTATATCAAGTTGATGCATGATGGGTGATGAATGTACAAAGTTATGATAAGAGTATAGGTAAGGTATTGGTATATGTAATATAATCTAAGGTATATACCTGCTGGTAGGTATAGTGTGTAGGTATATGTACTTATAATAGGGTATAAGTAAGTAGGTGTAGGTACTTATACCTGAAATATACCTATAGGTATTCTGGTCCAAGATTAGGTTGAACAGCATGGGGATCTCGAAAACGGTAGGAGATACGAAGTCGGTTAAATGGGGAAAAAGTTGCGCATTCGGAGGCACATATCAAGAGCCTTCGAAAATTTTCAAAATTATTTTTAGTTTTTTTAGTTACATCGAAAAAAGTGAATTTTTGGAATAAGTATCTATTTAATTTTTTTCCTCCGTTGTTATTAGAGATACAGAAGAAAAACTGCGATGAGAATACTTTTTAATAGCAACTTTCGATGACGTTTAACGTGGTTAGGTATATCGATTTTTTTATGCGACGTTTCGTATCTGTAGAACCATCATCAACTTTTGTTTTTTAAATACGGTCCTGATAATTCTTTCACAGATTCTGAAAGGTTTTTTTATTCTGAATTCAACCATGTATATTATACAAGGTGATTCGAATGTGTTTCGACCTATGTCTATCCTTCATCAATGTTTTTTCGAACTTCCAAAGGAAAAGTGCCATCAGTTCCATTTATTTATGATAATTTAGTGTCAAACATTGATGGATTAGTTATTCAATACTGAAAAGTGAATAAAAAATATTTCACTACATCATTCAATGCAGCGCTTAAAATTGTTGATGAATTCTTACACGAATTACTTTAACAACTTAACTTTGACAATATATACCTTCAGAAACATTCATAACAAATGTTCAAAATGATAACCATTATTTGCTGAACAAAGATATCCTCTTCTCACAGTTGCTTCCGAGACATTATACTATACTTATATATTGTAAGCATTTCTGGGGTTATTTTATTTTATTGAATGCTTCGATGACACTGTCCCTTAGTTCTTCTTCATCATCAAAGTTATTTGCGTATACAAAGTTTTTGATATATCCCCTGAGAAAAAATCCAGCAGTGTCAAATCAGGCGACCGCGCCGGCCAAGTGACTGTAGAATGAGTACCAATCCATATTTTTCTGAATAAAAACGCAATTTCTCTGGAATTATGTACCGGATCTTGTTGAAACCAACAGTTCTCCAGAGCTTCCTCAAGATGATTCTCAAGCAAATTTCTACAACGTTAGGAAGGCTGTGTTTCATGGTAAATAAAAGGACCAATAATTCGTGGTATACCAAATATTGCAACCCACATATAAAAGCCGAAACGGTGTTGGTGATGCGTTTTGCTGTATAATGTACCTATATATAAATGTTCATTTTCTCGTGAACAATAATGTGTATTTTTTCTATCGAAGATACCATGATTAGTGACCATGCTTTCATCAGTCCAGATGATTGTTCGCGGGAAATCTGCAAAATTTTTACATTTCCTGGTATATATACCACTAACAGAAGTCCTGCGCCTTTTGTCATCGCCTGGTTTTAGCGCTTGTTATACCTATTTTGAATTTGTATGGATGGAATTCTTGTTTCCGCAAAATGAAATGGGTTGTTGATTGAAACCAGTTGATGAGGTATTAGTGTGTTGACTAATTTTCCTTTGGAATTTGGAAAAAACATTGATGATGGTTAAAAATAGGTCGAAACACATATAAACCAACTTGTTGATTACATGGTTGCATTCAGAATAAAAAAACCTTTCAGAATCTGTGAAAAATTATCAGGACCGTATTTGAAAAACAAAAGTTGATGATGGTTCTACGAATACTCAACGTCGCATAGAAGAATTGGTATCACCACGTTGAACGTCATCAAAAGTTGCTATGAAAAAGTATTCTCAGTTTTTCTGTATCTCTAATAATAACGGAGGAAAGAAATAAAATAGATATTCCAAAAATTCACTCTTTTCGATATAAGTAACTAAAAAACTGAAAATAATTTTTAAAATTTTCGAAGGCTCTTGATATGAGCCTCCGAATGCGCAACTTTTTCCCCATTTAACCGACTTCGTATCTCCTACCGTTTTCGAGATCCCCATGCTGTTCAACCTTATCTTGGACAGACTGTATACCTCAGTATAGTCAAAATATAGGTATACATTTTTCAGGAGAGGGTAAAAACTGTTTTATTTTGATGTGCTTGATATATACACTGTGTCCATAAAGTCACCCCCCCCCCCTGGTTAACTATTGAACGGATGGGATTTTTTTTTTCAATTTTTTTTTGCTTCAATGGTAGTTTCAGTGCTATATATTGTTCCAAAAAAAAAATATGTATCCTCCAAAATGGCGCCTGGGCGCCATTTTGGAAGATTTTTTTAAATGGAGTGGGGGGTCGAAAGATACCTCGATTGAAAGGTCTTTCGATTCTCTATACAACCTCAGAATCTCAGACGAAAATATTCATCCAAAACAAAATGGCGGATGATAACGTTTGAAATCTCACACCAGAATTCTTTCGACTAGATGGCTATTGAAGTGCTCGCTTGTGATCTTCAAATCTCTATTGGCGTAAAGAAGAGTTCTCTATCCATGAAGATATCAATAGGAAGCCATTTTGAAGAGAATAACATGGTATAGTCAATTATACCTTTGCTCGATTGTCTTTCCAAATCCTGCAAAATTTTAGAAATATTTATTCAAAATAAAGAACAATGTTTATTCCACGTGACTATACCATGTTATTCTCTTCAAAATGGCTTTCTATTGATATCTTCAGAGATAGAGAACTCTTCTATACGCCAATAAAGATTTGAAGATCACATGCGAGATGCGAGCACTTTAATAGCCATCCAGTCGAAAGAATTCTGGTGTGAGATTTCAAACGTTATCATCCGCCATTTTGTTTTGGATGAATATTTTTGTCTGAGATTCTGAGGTTGTATAGAGAATCGAAAGACCTTTCAATCGAGGTATCTTTCGACCCCCCACTCCATTTAAAAAAATCTTCCAAAATGGCGCCCAGGCGCCATTTTGGAGGATACATATTTTTTTTTTGGAACAATATATAGCACTGAAACTACCATTGAAGCAAAAAAAAATTGAAAAAAAAAATCCCATCCGTTCAATAGTTAACCAGGGGGAGGGTGACTCTATGGACACAGTGTATATATATTTCACCATTATGGCGCTCATAGCTGTACTTATGTGTAATATTGATTGATACTGTTTAATATATAAACCTATGAATAATATATCTACAAATAATATCAAATGTATGTTGATGGTCCAGTGTTTTGCATACAACCAATTATTATTTCTTAGAGATGTTGAATAGGCACGACTCAAGTATTTTGCTTGAAACGTTTGGATATAGGTACGTCCTAATCTGCACTTGATACAAATTTTATTATTCAAGATAAGATATATTGTATTGATTTATTGATAATACCTATACCTAGTGGTGGTATTTTCTGTTTTTATTAGACCCTTAATGAAAAAAAAAACCAATATGTAGCTTAAGTTGAAAAATTACTTGTTATTTCAACCCAGAAATAAAACAAAAATAAAAGTAGGTATCATTTTACAATAAGTTATAAAAAAAGCAGTATTATTATAGATATATCAATAAAGATTTCTTGAATCAATAGTTATTTTTGTATCTAGAGCGCGAAATGCTACTTTGGTGATCGAAAAAAATAGTCGAGATGACCAAAGTATTTCGCGCTCGAGTTGCAAACAAAATTTTTTCTACAAACGTCAAAAAATATGGTTCGAAAGTAAAAATATGCTTAGCTTGATATAAAAACTAGTGTTGAACTGGCTCAAAAGGCCTCTTCCTATCCTCCCTAGGTACGCGCACGATGTTCCACGAACATATAATAAGAATTTCCTTTTGTTCGCTCCAAGAGATGAAACAAAGTTATTGTTGAACATTCAGGAATAAATGATTTCGTGGATGTTTGCTCGATTGAGGACCATAAAGTTGAAATATAAATATTTCATATATTTTACATAACAATGCGCGAAGTAGGTATATCATTCATTCTGTATATATATAGATTCATTTCATTCCTGTTAGCCCTGTTGGTTTTCATACCAATACTCACCTGACCTGTGTAACGAATCCAGAAATTTGTATTTGCGAATAAACGGTTTTTTCTGAGATTGCATACCTATTTCATATTTCTTTCTCTGTTGTCATTGTTTTCAGTTCCGAATAATAGCTCCAATAATTTATTTAATGATTTTCGATATTTTCATTTGCCAAAGTGCTGATTATTATTGACTGATGGCTGACACTGACATAACCAGCTGTCAATTCTTCTTATTCTTCTTTTTTTCCTTGAATAATCTTGTATTGTGCACCCGTGTCCTTGTGCTTGGTATTTTGTCAGGCTGCGTGGCCTGAGGAACATGAAACTTTGCACTGAGGAAAAAGCACTCATTGAATTTTCTTGTTATGTCTGAGTTAATGACTGTAATTCAATTTCTAATCATATTCACTCATGTTACGTATAAAAATAGCACCAAGGACTAATTACCATAACTAGAGACGTTTTATTGGGAGTACTTCAATTAACTTCATTGGACTTCTTGTAATGACAATTAATGTCTAAACCTATGATAATTAACGCAGACGAGTGAAGTTTAATCATATTACCATCACTTGTTATCGAATTACCATCATAGGAAAATTAAATGACGATCGTTGACGAATGTCCTCGAGTACATACGAACATGAATTTACCCGACACATTCTTACCCCCTCGTCAGTTATCAGACTTTGGTCGGCCCAGTCGGTCGGTAAACTCGTGATTCGTGCATTTCCTATGTTAAATACGGTTGATAGTTATGATGATGAGTTGTGATCGAGTGAGGTTTTGAAAAACTGATGGTCAGAAGTGTGCAAAAACTGGGATTGACCGAGACATTTAAGAGTGATATTTTGATTCGAAATGTTGGAGTTATTTAATTTGCAACCACTTATCTTAACGTATGGCATATTTAATTTTTTTTGTTCATTATTGAACTTGTTTTTTCTATAGGTCAATTTTCTCATTTCCTACCATCTACAGAGTTTAGTTCAGGGCAGAAAGTTTTCAAACATTAATTCTTGAAATATTTCACTATTTCAATATATTCATTTCCGATTATTTTTTTCCTCGTGATGAACTTTCCACTGAATATAAGCTTCGGAAATTGAATGTGCCAAATAGATTTCTCCTATTCTGGACAATGATTTAGTAAAAAAATATTCGATTATCAACTTGAATCAACTAGAGTAATTAATCATTCCAATACAGAGGTTCTATGCCAAAAGATCTTTTTTCTATTTATTTTATGTAGTCATTTGATGAAGAATTATTTGATTATCGATCTCACCTATACCTAGCGTATAGGCAAAGATAAATTGGTGCAACAAAAATATAAATGCTGTCATGGAGTTGGAGAAAAATTGCCCTGAACTGAACTCTGTAGATGGTAGGAAATGAGAAAATTGAACTTTAGAAAAAACAAGTATAATAATGAACAAAAAAAAATTAAATATGCCTTACGTTAAGATAAGAGGTTGAAAATTAAATAACTCCAACATTTCAAATCAAAATATCACTCCTAAATGTCTCGGTCAATCCCAGTTTTTGCACACTTCTAACCATCAGTTTTTCAAAACCCTACTCGATCACAACTCAGAATCATAACTATCAACCGTAGAGAATTACATCCACATAAAAATCTCTCGAAATACTCTTGGAAACGAAGGATTTTTATGTGGATGTAATTCTTACTGACAGAGCTCCAGAAATGGAAAGTGCTAAATTGATTTCTTCTATTCTGGAAAATTATTTGGAAAAAAATATTCGATTATAAACTTGAAATAACTAGAGTCATTAATTATTTCGATACAGAGGTTTAATGCCTGTTATAGGTTCCGGATAATAACAGCGATTATACTCTTTAATTATAGTAATACACATTGATGAATGACCGTTATTCGTTCACGGTGTAGCCTTCATGTCATGCTTCATTAAATTATCTAGTAACTGTTATTGGGTCGTCATAGCAAAATGAATTGAATAGCCTTTATGAGACAGCTAGGCTGTCCCCTATTTAATTAAATTTTTTTATGAAGGTTATTCAATTTTTATTAACCGCTATTCGATTTTTTTCTCAGTGTGACATGGATAGAAAAATATAATTAACTTCACTAAAATTCCGATATTGAAGAATCAGAAAATCGAAGGAAAAAGAAAGATAAATATGAATTGAATCTGTTTAATTCGTTTGGAACTATGTTTTCGATTCTCCAGGTAGACTTAATGGAAAAGTTTGAATAAATAATTTGCCAGGCCTAACCTAAAAATACCAGAGACCCGTAAGATATTCGCTTTGATTCCTGTTATTATTCAGAATAAAAATAGCAACCAGAGTATTCTAGGCTGAACCCAGGGTTTGTAATTAAAGCCTATACTCCCTTGGCTCCTTAATAGATCCCAGGTCTGATTCAATCAATACAAATAGCACCCTGAATAAATAATTCCCAGGCCTAGCCTAAAATATGAAAGGCCCGTTTATGACAAAGATATTCGCTTTGATTCCTGTAGTTATCCAGAATGAAAATAGCAACCAGTATTCCAGGCTAAGCCCATGGTTTGTAATTAAAGCCTACACTCCCTTGGTTCCTTATCGATTCCAGGTCGATTCAATAACATTGACCCCTGATGGTTTATACTGTAGGTACCGAGGTAGGTATACCTCCTATACCTGATGTCTCCAATGTTGCTACTTTGGGCCTCTGTACAAAAATTGCTTTGTGCAGAGCAGGTGGAATAAACCACCTCATAACAATCTGGCGCCCGAACCCCCTCCCCGTCAAATACTAGAGGAATCTCTGTCCGAAGAAGCGCCAAAGTGAGGGCCCCAGAAATAAAGGGCCGTTACAAATGGCGCCCGAGCAGGGACCTCTTGGTTATTGAATCAGAAAATAGTCCAGTCCTGTTCAACAGAAAAAGTTACTTCATTCAAGTCCAGTAGGTACAGTTGTTTTCCGGAAGCACTAGTTCATTGTTTGGAATCAGAATCACAGCATTTTTCCTGAAAGTACCTGTATAAGTTTGTTTCTTGAGAGATGATTATGAATTTGAACCTGATTCTTTGTAGAGTACAGTCCCGTCGCAGTTAAGTTGAGCTATAAACAAATTCAGAATCGAAGTCCAGAAATCCAGAAATTTTTTGTTGTGTCCAGATTTTTTTTTCATTATTAGTGTTACGTTTTGAATAAGGTGTGGTTTTTAGATTTAAAATTTGACCGGTTCAAGACTTGTCAAAAAAGGTCGAATAGAGATGGACTCACCTGGAATCTTCCCTGATCCGATCTTCTTCGGGGTTGCAACCACCTTATCCGCTGATCAAAGAGTTTGTGGACTGTATGAAGGGCTGGCTGTGTTGTACACTAGATTTGCTTTGCATTTGCTCGATAAAGAGTTACTTATACACAGTAAATCTAATGGATGCAGAGAGCACGCGTATTTCGCTGAATATATCAATGCGACTATTTTCTCGGCATGTCCGTATCCAAACCAGCTTTTGACAGTCACAAAAAATATGAGACAAAAACGACGTCGAATCAGAAGGAGGAGAATATAGGAACACTATACAGAGTGATAGTGAATATTCAATTTCATGGCAAATCTTAATCCCTAATAATAATATGAGGAAAATTATGAAGAACTAAAAATATTTATGCTGCTAACTTAACCTATACAAGTTAACGTGAGGCGTTAACAATTAGAGTCACTGAATTTTGAGACAGAGAGAATATTAGGCCCTGGTATAGTTGATGATAGATGTAAAGGTTGTGAGAACTTCCGAAAATGCAGGAATCCAGATCCAGAGAACTACATAGAGCACATATCAGGTTCGAACCCAAGATTTAGTTGGGTATATATGACCTGAACAAAGCCGAATCAATCAGCGAACTAAGAATTTATATGGTCTAAAAACTGAAGGTCTTGTGGAAATGTTACAAAACTGATTGATTTGATGGTTCCTGAGGGTATTGAGGTTCCTGAAATATTAGCCCTCTGTCCTGAGATTCTTGTGTTCTACACTCTCTGCTCTTCAAGCTCTTGGCTCTTTTCTCCGGGTTCTCTTGCATGCTGATCTACTAGTGCTCTCATATTTCATTCAAAGCCAGTGTTAATGTATAGTGAGTTCCTGTTGCACATGTAAGTTTGTATAATATGTTTCCCCATTATCATTCATCATGTTTATAGATTCATTTCATTCCTGTTGTTTTTCATACCATACCGGTACTCACCCGATCTGTGTAACGAATCCAGAAATTTGTATTTGCGAATAAACGGTTTTTTTTGTGATTGCATATTCCATATTTCTTTCTCTGTTGTCATTGTTTTCAGTTCCGAATAATTCCAATGATTTATTTAATGATTTTCGATATTTTCATTAGTCAAATTGCTGATTATTATTGTTGACTGACGGCTGACGGTGACGGATGACACTGACATAGTCAGTTGTCAATTCTTCTTCTTCTTATTTTCCTTGAGAAATCCTGTCCTGTGCACCCGTGTCCCTGTGCTTGGTATCCTGTCAAGCTGTGGCCGGTTGTTAATGAAATTTTCACATGGATAGAAAAATATAATTAACCTCACTAAAATTGCGACATTAAAAAATTAGAAAATCGAAAGAAAAGGAAAGATAAATATGAATTTATTCTGTCTAATTCTAGGTTAAAGTGTAAGAATAGCTCTTTGTAGCTAAACTTTCGCCTAATAAAGTCCTATTATTATTATTATTATTATTATTATTAATTCGTTTGGAACTGTGTTTCCGATTCTCCAGGTAGACGTTTTGAAATAGTTTGAATGAATAATTTTTCAAGCCCAACCTAAAAATAACAGAGACCCGTAAGATATTTGCTTTGATTCCTGTATAATTATCCCGAATAAAAATAGCTACCAGTATTCCAGGCTAAACCCAGGGTTTGTAATTAAAACCTACACTCCCTTGGCTCCTTTATTGATCCCAGGTCGGATTCAATCGTTGTAAATAGCACCCTGAATAAATAATTTCCAGGCCTAACTTGAAAATACCAGAGACCCGAAAGATATTTGCTTTGATTCCTGTAATTATCCTGAATAAAAATAGCAACCATCAGTATTCCAGGCTAAACCCAGGGTTTGTAATTAAAGCCTACACTCCCTTGGCTCCTTAATTGATCCCAAGCCCATCAGGTCTGATTCAATCGTTACAAATAGCACCCTGAATAAATAATTTCCAGGCCTAACCTAAAATATCAGAGATCCGTTTTTGACTAAAACATTTGCATAGATTCCTGTAGTTATCGAGAATAAATATAGCAACCAGTATTCCATGCTATAAGCCCAGGGTTTGTAATTAAAGCCTAAACTTCCTTGGTTCCTTATTGATTTCCAGGTCGATTCAATAACATTGACCCCTGGTTTATATATACTGTAGGTACGGAGGTAGGTATACCTTCTGTACCTGTCTCCACTGTTGCTACTCTGGGCTTGTGCAGAGCAGGTGGAGTAAACCACCTCATAAACAATCTGGCAACCGAGACCCCCCCCCCGGACAAATACTATAGTTATAGTAGTCTCTGACCGAACAAGAGTCAAAGTAAAGGCCCCAGAAATAAAGGCCGTAACAAAGTGAGATATCCCATAAGGACATCGAAAATGAGACAGCCTGTATAGGATTCTACAGGGTTCATCATCGAAGATGTGAAACAAATGAATATAGCTGATAGGTATAAGAAATGGGTCCGAACTTCGTTATTCATTACAATTTGTTTTTCCAAATCGCAGTTGCCATGAGCAAACAACAACACATAATATGCAGGTTGTCATTGATCATACTTTTTTTATTAGTTCATCAATAGGACGAATATTAACGCGGTGCTATGGGCATGTCTTGGAGCAAATTGGTCAGTGACCCTGTAGATGTTCGTTCGAGTCCCGAACGATCCAACGCCTTCGTACCTATAAGGCGGCTATTAGATTGCTATTGCTGTTCCACGCCATATTTCAGATTAATGGATAGGGATGGGGTCGATTCGGCGACTACTTGGCAACTTGGCGTCTGCTGCCAAGTTGCAACATCCAAACAGACTTGCAGCTTCACCCTCAACTATTGATCGGCCTGGCAGGGCAGCGATACGCAGGGACGGACTGGGTGGAAATAGTTATTGTTATTCATAAAGTTTGAAGAAGAGAAATTAGATAGGTTTTTTGAAACAATATCGAATTTTTACTTATCTTTTAACGATTCAGGAACGAATCTGCTGCTGTTTTCAACATAAAAACTGTGTGGCTTGTTTATGACACTCAACAGGCAGACAAATGCATGTGAACTTTCTCTGCTTAGGCAGGACGAGTTTGTGGCTATGTAACGTTCCAAGTATCTCGAATGAATTTGGTGATCAAAATGGACATTGACACTGACATTGGGTGAACATAACATGATGGAGTTTTAATTGAAAAAATTACAAGTATAGTCAATGTCCTCAATTTTGATGAGCATTGTCTGTTCTCATGTTCATTATAACGAATTGACGAATACACGTAATAGAAAAGGAATCTTCTGGACTACCTATTCAACCCTATATGGTCCTTCGATCCCCTCACCTCAAGAACCCTCCATCATATGGTCTCATCGAGCCGGATTGGCAACCAGTGGAAGAACTTTTTCTGCACCCAAACATCATTCGCAAAGGTTTCAATTTTTTAAAAAGTCGCTCTCTCGTCCCAGGTTATTGACAAAAACATCGGACTTCAACCCCTCTCAGCTGCTTCGAAGAAGACGGAAGTGGGAAGTTTATCGCATGAATATCTCTCAGAGCCCGAGGATTCACGAGGTGAGAAGTTTCTGATTTCTATATTCGGACATTTTGGCTATTCATTTGATCGACAGTTTCCCTAATAGTTCGATAAGTTGTCAATATCCTCAGTTTAGTTTAGTATTGTCTGTTCTCAAGTTCATTATAACGAATTGACGAATACACGTAATAGAAAAGGAATTTTCTGATGGTCTACCTATTCAACCCTATATGGTCCTTCGACCCCCTGACCCCAAGAATCACCCCATCATATGGTCCTTCGAGCCGGATCATATAATGAGGGGTTCTTGAGGTGAGGGAATCGAAGAACGATATAGGGTTGAATAGGTAGACCAGAAAATTCCTTTTCTATCACGTGTATTCGTCAATTCGTTATAATGAACTTGAGAACAGACAATAGGTACTAATCAAAGTTGAGGATATTGACAACTTGTCAGAACTATCAGGGAATTTGTCGATGATTGTTTTTTAGTTGCTCATAGACATCTTCGTGTTCATATGTAATACAGGGTGATGAATTGTTAGGAAGTTCACAACATTACACAATATTGGTTTTATAACATTGGAAAAAGGTGGTAGAGCAGGACTCTCCCTTGGGGAAGTACCTGAACCTCGCCTGAGACATGATAATATTTGTTCTGTTTTCTATGTTGCAAATCTTCTTGTCCAATAAAGACATCATTATTATTATTATTATTATTTTAGTTCATATAATTCCAGTCACGACCCTGCGGCCTCCGACGTCTCGCAGAGTCGTGCTGGATAAAATCCAGTGACTACTCCTCACAGCCTGTGAGGTGAGAAATCACTGGGACCAAGTACCGTGTGCCCTGAGTAGACGCAATGATCCTAGTATGACGGCCTTCTGCATTCCACCAGCCAGGATGTGTGCCTTATCATGGCACGCTGGGATTTTCTGGATCTCCGAGAGCAGCGTGTGTCGTGTGCCTCCTAGGGAGCCGATAATCAGGATGACCAATTCCACAGAATGGTCTGGATAGAGCCGGCGGAGTTCGAAGAGAAGATCTCGATATTTAGTCCGTTTCTCCTCCTCCTTCAAAACAATGTTCGGTTCGGCTGGCGCCGAAAACTCGATCACGAACATCGCTTTGGTTTGATGGTCGAGGAGGACTACATCAGGCTTGTTAGCTTGTATTTGCCTGAGGGTGGGGAATGAGAAGTTCCAATAAATTCAGCACCTCTCATTCTCCACAACGGACTCAATATCCCCCGGAGCATAGGGCAGCACTGGGGTCTCGTCTATTCCGTACGAGTGCCTCAAGTGGTAATAGAGCACTCGCAGTGCCGCATTGTGTCTATGGATATAGGCCGAGACTGCATACACCGTGCACGAAGACAGCAGGTGCATTATTGTCTCGGGCGCCCTGCGGCAGGCCCTGCAATTTGTGTCAGGGACCTCCATACCCATGACACGGCTACGGTAGACGAGAGTGTTGAAAACCACATCCTGGCATGCCATTATTATTATTATTATTATTATTATTATTATTATTATTATTATTATTATTATTATTATTATTATTATTATTATTATTATTATTATTATTATTATTATTATTATTATTATTATTATTATTATTATTATTATTATTATTATTATTATTATTATTATTATTATTATTATTATTATTATTATTATTATTATTATTATTATTATTATTATTATTATTATTATCAGTTTATATGATTCCAGTCACGACCCTGCGGCCTCCGACGTCACGCAGAGTCGTGCTGGATAAAATCCAGTGACTACTCCTCACAGCCTGTGAGGTGAGTAATCACTGGGACCAAGTACCGTGTGCCCTGAGTAGACGCAATGATCCTAGTATGACGGCCTTCTGCATTCCACCAGCCAGGATGTGTGCCTTATCACGGCACGCTGGGATTTTCTGGATCTCCGAGAGCAGCGTGTGTCGTGTGCCTCCTAGGGAGCCGATTATCAGGATGACCAATTCCACAGAATGGTCTGGATAGAGCCGGCAGAGTTCGAAGAGAAGATCTCGATATTTAGTCCGTTTTTCCTCCTCCTTCAAAACGATGTTCGGTTCGGCTGGCGCCGAAAACTCGATCACGAACATCGCTTTGGTTTGATGGTCGAGGAGGACTACATCAGGCTTGTTAGCTTGTATCTGCCTGAGGGTGGGGAATGAAAAGTTCCAATAAATTCGGCACCTCTCATTCTCCACAACGGACTCAATATCCCCCGGAGCATAGGGCAGCACTGGGGTCTCGTCTATTCCGTACGAGTGCCTCAAATAGTAGTAGAGCACTCGCAATGCCGCATTGTGTCTATGGATGTAGGCCGAGACTGCATACACCGTGCAAGAAGACAGCAGGTGCATAATTTATTGTCTCGGGCGCCCTGCGGCAGGCCCTGCAACTTGTGTCAGGGACCTCCATACCCATGACACGGCTACGGTAGACGAGAGTGTTAAAAACCCCATCCTGGCATGCCATGATGAACCCCTCTGTTTCCGATTTGAGCCCGCCTGACTTCAGAAAAGCAAAAGTCAGTTCTTTGGATAAGCCCCGGTCTTCAATGGTCTTGAAGTAGACCGAATGCATGGGCTTATCCATGTGAAGCTGCAGGAGCTTTTTCACTTCTGCAGCTTTGATGCGGGCTTTTCTCCGAGCGGGTTCTAGCTCAGTAACTGAGTCCTGAGCCTCGCGCTCGGAGTCGAAAATCAGAGACAATTCATCGGCTGCTCGACGTGCTGCCCTGAAAAGAAAAGCTCCTACTCCTGCCTCTCCATGGGTTTTAACCATTTGCAGAAGGGGATCCGAACTCCTGATGACTTTGCAGGCGCCATCCAGAACCATTCTGTTATGGAGATACTCCAAGCTCAAGAGTCCACGGCCACCCTGGTCTATAGGTATGTATAACCGTGGAACGGACGAATTTGGATGCAGACTCCTATGGAGATGCATCATCTTGCGAGTACTTACGTCAAGTTGTCGCAGCTCGACTTGAGTCCACTTTATCACTCCAAATGAGTAAAGTAGGATCGGAACAGCAAGCATGTTAGTCGCAGCGACTTTGTTCTTCCCCGACAGTTCTGACGACCAGATCTGTCGGAGCCGCTGTCGATACTTGCTGCGGAGAGCGTCTTTTACCCGTTGTGCCTCCTGGATGTGAGTTTCCTCTACACCCAGGTAGGTGTACGTCTCTCCGGCATCCAGGTGGTGTAGGATGCTTCCGTCCACGAGCTGCGCGTCCTTGTCGTAGTTCTCGCATCGTCCTCTCTTGAGATGAACCAGTGCACATTTGTCCATCCCGAATTCCATTCCAATTGCCTGCGTGTACTCCTGCACCACCCTGAGGGATTGGTCCATATCCCTCTCACCAGAGGCATAAAGTTTGAGGTCATCCACATAGAATAAGTGGGTGACTTTATGCCTCCGGTAACTGGGTGGGCCGCAGTTGTATCCTCTGGTTTTGCGGAGCTCAACGGATAGTGGCAGAAGTAAGATGCAGAATAGGAGAGGGCTAAGGGAGTCTCCTTGAAATACTCCTATTATTATTATTATTATTATTATTATTATTATTATCATCATCATCATCATCATCATCATCATCATCATCATCATCATCATCATCATCATCATCATCATCATCATCATCATCATCATCATCATCATCATCATCATCATCATCATCATCATTATTATTATTATTATTATTATTATTATTATTATTATTATTATTATTATTATTATTATTATTATTATTATTATTATTATTATTATTATTATTATTATTATTATTATTATTATTATTATTATTATTATTATTATTATTATTATTATTATTATTATTATTATTATTATTATTATTATTATTATTATTATTATTATTATTATTATTATTATTATTATTATTATTATTATTATTATTATTCATTTAAGTTCATGTAATTCCAGTCACGACCCTGCGGCCTCCGACGTCACGCAGAGTCGTGCTGGATAAAATCCAGTGACTACTCCTCACAGCCTGTGAGGTGAGTAATCACTGGGACCAAGTACCGTGTGCCCTGAGTAGACGCAATGATCCAAGTTATTATTATTATTATTATTATTATTATTATTATTATTATTATTATTATTATTATTATTAAAAAATATATGTTTCACACAGCAGCAAATTCATATCGCCTACCTTGGCTGAATTCCTATAAGACTCGCTGCGCTCGGCTATGAATTATCAGCTGCAGCGGTCAATCTACTAGTTTGCTGCCTAGTAAGACAAATAACTATACTTTGAAATTATCTTGACATATAAGTATGACACTTCCCCCGATGCGTCGGCCTAATGACTTTGGTTATATGGCAACAATTCCAGAGGTCTTGGGCAGATGCAGGGGGAATGAGCCAGACACGGCCTCATATCGCGGGGCCATGCAAACGCCAATCATACAACATCCTACAACTGAACAGGAGGGAATGCTCCATACTGGTAGGAGTTTTAACAGGCCATTGTAGACTCAGGAGACACATGGCCCTTAACGGTGTGACTGACGACCCAATGTGTCGACTATGCGAGGAGGACGAAGAGGCCTCATCACAAATCCACTTCAATGTCCCGCAGTGGCTCGCCAGAAAAGAATATGCCTATATAGGCTCTGCATACTTGGAACCTAAGCAGCTGAAAAACATCCCCTTGAACAGAATCCTGACCTTCTGCGAAGGAATAGAGCTGTTCAGGGAATGACGCCATGGACACATGAAATGAGGCTCACCCCCAACCCATCCCTTGACTCGGGCCAGAAGGCTAGGGGAGGCCTAGCTGGGGAGAAGCGGGCTCGGGAGCCAGACTAATGAGAGCTCTAGCGTTGGGACGAATGGGGGCTCTGAAATGGGCTGCGTCGACGGGTCCGTGCAGACTCAGGCACTGAGCCAGCGCGGGCTAGATCGCTGGACCTGAGGGCACCAAAACAGGGCTCACATGGAGACCCATACGCGGAACTGACTGCGGTCTGGCACCGGGAAAGCAAGCAACCTGGCTCCTCTGGAGGTCTGGAATGAGCCGGGAGGGAGAACACAGGGGTACCTCATGAATGGAAGGAAATCGTCGCCTTCCTACAGACAAGTTGTCAGAAATTTGGGACGAAACAACAGGGGTAACACAATGGATCCAACCGAACGGTCTAAGGGAACTGAGGGCTCCATAGAGCTCGTCCCCTGAGTCCAAAATCCAAAATCCAAAGTGTGACACTTCTCAGTGAGATTTGATGACAATTGGAAATAAAGATAATTTCAAATTTTTTATGTTGAGAACGGAACCAGATTCGTTCCCGGAACGTTCAGTGATAAGTTAAAATTCGAAATTGTCTCTAAATATATAATATATAAAATCACGTTGTTAGTGGTCGAACTCCTCCGAAACGGCTCGACCGATTCGTATGAATTTTTTTGTAATTATGGTCAGATTCTATTCAAAATTGATATCGGGTGATTTTCGGGGTCGGAGGTAATGATTCTTATGTCAAAATTTGGAAACTAAAGATGGCGGATCCAATATGGCGGACGAGTTTTGTATTTATGATTCGATTCCATTGAAAATTCGTATCTGGGTGATTTTCGGGTCGGATATTATGATTCTCTCATCCAAATTAGGAAGTTAAAGATGGAGGACCCAATATGGCGGACGAGTTTTGTAATTATGATCCGATTCTATTCAAAATCTGTATCTGGGGATATTCGGGGTCGGAGATTATGATTTTATTCTTTAAAATTGCGAAATTCTAGATGGTGAATCCAATATGGTGAAAGAGCTTTGTAATAAATAGTTGTTAGATATAGCCAAACTCGAGGCCAAACTGAATAGAAGTGAAAAATTAATAGTATAGTTTATAAAACGAGATAGATTGTCGAACCGAAAAGAAGTAGAAAATAAAAATAGTAGTTTGAAATACTAATGAAACACGATTTCATGAATATCCAAACTAAAAAGATGTTCAAAACAAAATAATAAAAGTGTGTTGATGAATATTCAACTAAAAAAATAATTCTCTGGAAGAAAATGTATATATAGCAAAACAACGTGTGCCAGGTATAATAAAAATATAGAAGTTTAAAAAACTAATAAAACACGTTTTTATAGATAGCCAAACTAAAAAGAAGTGGGTATAGTAAATAAATGAAAAAATGAAGAGATATAGAGTGCCGAACTGAAAAGAAGTATAGAAAATAAGAGTATAGAATAGTTTGAAAAACTAAAGAATCCCGTTTTCATGGATAGCCGCCGAACTAAAAAGGAGTATAAATAAAATAATGAAAGTTCTTTGAAAAATATTCATGTAAAAACAACGTTTGCCGTGTCAGCTAGTATATGTTTATTTTTCTTCTTCAAACTCATTTTGAATAAAAAATCATTCGATGAGGGGCATAGGCATTCGCACCTACTTACGTTCAGAATATTCCAATATTGATTGATTAGCATCACATGATCCGCACTGTTTTGACCTGAGAACATACTGAATGTTGGTATACTAGATGCACTGATAGTCGGCGTCCGCCATTTTTTCCATATATATGTGATGTACCAATATGAAATTATCCCAAGAAGCTAATTGTAGACGTAAATATTCTTGTTCAAATGTAAACAAACCCGCACTGACTAATATAACCATCAAACTTCATAACTTTCGCGTTGGTCGAAATCAAATGAAAATTAGCAACGATATCATGAAAATGCTCACGATATATTAAATGGAAGCTAAACTAAAATGATGGCCCATGCGCATGACAGTTTTTCAATTATTACCAAATGAATTATTATAATTACCAAACGAAGAATGAAATGAAATATATATCCATTGTTATCCTTTATATTACATATATTTAAAATAAACATATCATAATGAATAAACACATAGATTTATTAACAGACACTGTATCATTGTTAAATATCACCAAATCAAATTATAATTATAAATTTACTTCAGTGATTATCACTTCGTAAATCGGCGTACTATATAACATAGATGAATTTTGAATTGACTCGGCCGTTACTTGATGGAAATCCATGACACATGTAAAAACTTCACAAACGATAAGATTTCCACGAAATTCTCAAACACACGAAATGTTTCGCTAACACAGTAGCTTCGTCAGGTGATATACTATGGTTCAATGAACTGAACTAACGTTGGCATGCTTAACTTTTATATATCTTACTTTCCCAACCTGAAGGATTAGTTACCTGTGGATAGGTACGATAAACCTCCATTTTCGGAAATTAGGCACAATATCTACATTAAATTACGGTATACCGGATTAACTTGAAAGAGTTGATATCAAATACATATTATTACTTACTAAGAAAACAAATTCAACAGTGGTGAACTATCGGGGTCTTATTGATCATTAAGTAAAATGTCAAAATTTTTGAGTTTGTTGATTTCTAATGATTCAAAATGATTGAGTTTCAGTCCTTTATTTTCTACGTGCAAAATTTCGAAATATATCATCAAAACTATGATTTTTTTCTAATATGGTTGGCGTATGTTGAATTTGTTTTCTTTTTCATAAAATCGAATGTATCTTCATCAGTAAATAAAATATTATTGATGAATCGTACATCTTTGTTATTCATGTTTGTTTGTTCTAAAATTTGTTCTATCCGTCATTCGGTTGCCCCCTTACGAGCAACCCTCAAAAGTCTTCGAAAGTCTTGTGCGAGCAAGGAATGACGGGGGCCTTACCTTTTAACGTGTGATCCCAAACACTTTCTTGGGCCATCAGAAAAATTTCTGCAGTCGACGGGGATCGAACCCACGACCGGCAAGCGAATGCGAATTAGAATATAGACACTCTGTCCGCACGGCTACCTGGCCACAACCATCTACACAGAATAAAAGTCTGGCTTCAAAGTCTTGAGGCAGAAGAGCTTACACTTTTTGATTGTGGAATGGGTAAAGCTGCTGACTTTTTATAATACTGTGTACCGATGTTTGAGCGGTTTTGGGGGGTGCGGAATTTTTCAAAAATATTTTCGAGCCCCCCCCCCCTCGTATAGTATGTCGGGCGCGAACGAACAGGAAACAAAATCGGAAAAAATTAAGGAATATATATATTTTCGGAAATTTTAGGTGAAAATAAGATATCCATGATTCCAATAGCTACTTGATGGAATACATAGCAGATCAGAATTGTCTGGGGATGTATGCATGAAAGATTTTGTGTATAAGTCACATATTTTTCGAAGGCTGAGATTTTCTTTAATTAAAAGGGCTCGCAAGTGTATTAAAAAAATTGGAGGTCGATCAATTTATTTATAGACGTGTTGAATTTCTATAATTTTTTTTATTTTTTTATTTTAATACATTCGCTTTGGGCACTCGGTATTTCCATATTTTCCTTTTCGTACGTAAAAAGTTACGCCCTCTTCCAATTTCGAAGAAATAAATAGGATTATGTGAACATTATGAGATTACCGTGAGCCGCATATAGGCATCAAACAATAACCAGCACTTATACTTAGATTAGTAATTAGACAGGAAAACTGTATGCAAACGTATATTTATGAAATACTTGATAGACAGAGCATTTCACTGTCAACGCTATGACATTAAGAAAAACAACATATCACATAGGGTGATATATGAATATAAAAGAAGACACGTTGTAACTAAATGAGTATTTCCAACAATTATCTTAAAAAGAAATGATTTTATCGAAATTTTACAAGAGACAAAAAATACTAAAAAATTATTAAACACTTGCCAAAAAAATAGTTCGGAAGTCATTAGCGCACGTACAAAAAAATATGGGGGTATATAAGTGTGTACTTGACCCCCATCAGTATTTTGAATATTTGACAGTTATTTTCTGTTTTGTTTTTCTCACACGATGGAACTCTTCGTGCTGAAGTAATGTGCCAATTTTGTGATCATTATCTTATTGAATACGCGAGTAAGTAAAAAAAACAGTTCTTAATTTCCAACTTTGCCACCCTGTATATAAAAACTTTTGAAACATGTTCACAAATTACTTTCAAATTATCAAGGAATCGATACGCACAAACTCCAATAGAATGCTTTAAGCTTTTACACGAATTTACCACTATCAAAGTTGAAATTTCGGTTAACTCTTTCAAGAAATTTGGTGCAGAATTTGAATCACGAATTTCTTGGAGTTAGAGGTATGCTGGGACAAAATATATCCTGCTCTGCAATGGGCTTATGATTCGTGGTACGACGGTTTATTTTCTCTCACGCCAGTCACGCCCCATAAAACTTACTCATATTGGACTTCAAAATCATATGTTCTAAGCTGAAGCGAATTAAACGATACATTATTAGTATAGACAGAATGAACTGGAAACTTGTTCCGTACGTTGTGTTTCTCCTCTCGAATTGAGGCTGCAAATTTCATGCTTATCATGTGATTTTTTGTTGCATAAAATACCATCTAGGCAACATAGGTAAGCTTCTTGTTATATTTGTCCAACTCATATGTTCATTTTTCGTTCACAATATGTGAAAGTTGACGCTGTTTGAAATTTGTCCTATACCATACAACATACCCAAGACATTTTCAAGGATAATGTTGAGGAAAATGATGTCGAATTCAATTTTAACAACATTGTACTGTTGGATATGAATATCGAGACACCATTACTTATATATGAATACATGGGATCCAGAAGATTTGATACTCCTATATCGCGGAGTTGAGACCAGTGTGGAATGGATGAGATCGTTCTGTCAAAAGATTTCAATAGAACCTCTGGAGTTGCTCAAGATGAATAATCTCTTTCGTCAGTTTATCACGAACAAATTATTGAATCACATATAGTTTTCCAGATCAATCTATATACTAAGCAGAATTACCAGACGACTGGAAAGACATATAAAGGAACATATATTCGATATTCATGAATTCTTTTTCTTGAATGCCGCTGTAGTCAACTCATTTATTCTTCACAAAATACTCTATATCTTCCAAAGTTATCGATGAAAGATGTCATCATTTAGTCGTCAATAAATATCAGTATCTTCATCGAGAACATCAACGGAATGGACGATTCAAATAGAGAAAAACACTCAGTCAAAGACCGGTAATGAGAGTGACACAGGGTGCTCATCAACCTTTCCGAACAAGTCGAAGAAGGTAATGCTATTTGCAATTCAGGAGATTTTGAAGTTGGAACAAACTAGTTGTGTGTTTCACTCTGTCTTGCAAAGAAGAAAACATGTTTGCAGCAGGGGCGGATCCAGGGGGGCCATGGGGCCATGCCCCCCCCCCCCCTCGAGCACCTCATGGACATGTAAAAATGTAGGTATTTTGAATAAAGGAAAAAATTAGTGTATGTCTTTATAGCTAGAAACTTCGCAACAGCTTTAAGGAATTGCGAATTTGTAATTACACTCTGCTGTTTGGCAAATATATTTTCGATAACACTGCCACTTAGTAATTTGCTCCAAACAAAAAACTAGGGTCCCTTGATGGAAATTGACGTTAAAGTCATATAACAGGGTACGGACAGATCATAGCTGCATTCTTTTTTAATGATCTAGAGACTTTAGTTTTGTCTAATGGCATCCCTGACATTGCTGTCA
The DNA here is from genome assembly GCA_918026855.4 of Phaedon cochleariae. NCBI lineage: Eukaryota > Metazoa > Arthropoda > Insecta > Coleoptera > Chrysomelidae > Phaedon > Phaedon cochleariae. The sequence goes on along the minus strand of OU896708.1, from coordinate 17,760,368 downwards.
CGTCACATCCATGGGCGCTACAGAAAATCATTCAAAATTTCAATAATAGGTATGTACAGGGTGTTTACTTGTTGAGGAAGATCATATGGCGAACAAGTTTTGTAATGAAGATTCGATTCTATTCAAAATTGATATCTTGGGGTTTTCGGGGTAGGAGATAAAAATTGTTTCGTCAGAACTGGAAAATCCAAGATGACGGATCCAATATGGCGAAAGACATTAGTTTATATAATTAATTCTCTACCACAAATAGAAAATATGTAGAATGCAAGATTGAAAATAATGTGCCTATAAGTTATATTTACTGCGTATACCTACTTGTTTGTTACTTTCATCAATAAATTATTTGAAATGACTTTTTATTTAAGGGAGACGGAAGAATCATATGTATAACATGGGGATGAAGTATATTGTATTCTTTATTTTCCTGCACATTTTACGTATTACTTTTTATCAGCCTACTTTTCGTCCTAGACGAAGTTTTATACATAGTGTGATATTAGTCACTCCATAAATTCTTCTTCGAGTTCGATTTCCCATAATATATTTAGCACACATTACATGAGTACAGTAGTTTAGATACTCACATCGAGGTAAACACCATTTCTCAATCATAAGGCTCAGCTCATTCAGCTCATAGATTAACTACTGCTCAGTTTGAAATCATAATTCATTCAGTCAATTCAGTCAACCCTGGTATACAGTCTAAGAACAGTCTCTTTTGGTGAAATTTACTAAGCATGTTCCTTACCTCGCAAAGATTATGCTGGAGTAGTAAACTCTGAAACTAGAGGATTTTTCATCTATATCTTGGTATAGTAGAATCAGGAATTCCATATATGGAAATTACGTATGATACGCCAGTGACCTCAATATAACCTAGAAAACAACAAATGTCAAAAATCTAGTGTTTATCCCCAGAATTGAATAAGGATAGAACTATATAACTGTTATATGACTTTAACGTCAATTTCCATCAAGGGACCCTACAAAAAACAAGCTAACGATGTTGTTAGTATCACTCTTCAGACGCTTCCAGATAAAAGGGATGATATTCTAAATACCTTCTATCTAAGTATTTCGAATGCAGCCAAATAGAAATTGAAAGAACTGAATGTTGAATTTTCGATGCCGAGAATAACAGGGAGAATGGTTCATAGACCAAATACGGTTTCCTCAGTGGATGACCATTACAGAATAACTGTTTTCATTCCAGTATTATTATTGATCTGAAAAAAAGAATATCAGAAAATGAATTGAATCCATACAACCTTCACCTTTGTGTGCCATCTCAATAACTAAAAACAAAACAGATGAGGAAATTTATGAGGTATGGGAAATATACTTGAACAGTTTTGGGGAGAATAATGAAATGTCCTTCCAGAAGATCGTTTCTGAAATGTATATATGGAAGAAAATGAGGGATACTAAGCAAAGTATATACCAAACAATGGTATAACTGCCCTGAAGGAATGTAACAAACATTTGTTTCCTAACATAAACATCCTTCTGGAACTATTTTGTTACCTACCTGTAAGTGTTGCATCTTCTGAAAGAAGTTTTTCAACACTCAGAAGGCTGAAAAATTGGATAAGATCCAGAATGGTCCAAGACTGGTTAAATGGATTGGCATTGATGCATATTCACAGGGGCATCTGCAGCAGTCTGAATGTTGATGATATCATCCAAAGATATAAGCTAGGCAGAAGAATAGAAGACCAGAATTTGTTTTCTTTATTTTATATATTTTTATTTTTGTCTGTTTCATTTTTGTTTTATTTTTGAAGAGAAATATTTTCATTCACTTTTGTACCCAAGTTTTTCAACAGAAATATTTTTCAATTCACTTCTTTTATCCAATATGATTTATTACTGAATTCTACATACATTGATGGAAAAATTTTTTACACCAATAATTTCGATGTTTACAATGATCAGTTTTTTTAATGAAAAAGCATTTGTCTCATCTCGGTCTCATATAATTTCTCTTCCGCGCTAACCTTATTGAGCCGTGACTTTCTATGGCCCCCCGAGGGGTAAATCTCCAGGAAAAATGTGTACACCAGACTTCCAATTAACATAGACTTCCAAAGACTTCCAAAGACATCCAAAGACTTCCAAATACTTCCAAAGACTCCCAAAGACTCCCAGAGACTTCCAAAGACTTCCAGAGACATCCAAGGACTACCAGCGACTTCCAAAGACATCCAAAGACTTCCAAATACTTCCAAAGACATCCAAAGAATTCCAAAGAATTTCAAAGAATTCCAAAGACTTCCAACGGAGTGTACACCAGACTTCCAAGGAGATTTATCCCTCGTGGCCCCCCCTCAAACATCGTCTGGATCCGCCCCTGTTGCAGACGTTTCACAGTGATTTGAAATGAGTCGATTCTCATGAAATCTTTCACAATATGGAATGGTGGGTTAGATTTTGACCCAAATTTTTTTTTGTAAAAATTCTGAAATTATTTTATATTTGTTCGTATATTTTGAGACATTTGGATTTCTCTTGAAAATCTGAAGAAAAATGAAGCTGTACATCTAGAGGGTGTTAGGTATATTTCGAAATTCCTGTACTTACCTCAAAGAGTTTACTTGTCGAGAACCAGTGCATTTACCCTACCTACCTACCTATATCAGTGAGAATCAGTCATATTATACCTACCTACCAACAGTACCAACTTTCTAGCCTATCTACTATATCAACTGCAAAAACATCAAACATTTTCAATATAGGTATAGGTACCTAGGTAAATAAAAATGTTCCCAATCTGAACCTCGCATCTAGAATCGCATCGCCCAACCGCCCAACATAAAAAACTCGGTGTGCACATTCCAAGATTCCAACAACCGACAACATCGTCTCAACGTCGACCGAGAATATTATTGCGCGACTCGGTAAACAGGTTCTCTTTGTGCTCTCTATTGCGCTGTTGAAGACGACTGTGGCCGAGGAGTGCGTGGCAAGCGGGGGGAAAAGCCCGCTTCACACACACCCGAAAGCCAGAAGGAAAATCTATAATGCCGAGGCCTGTTTGCTTGTTATCCGTGCCGCCGGTCGCTATCTTTGTAAACGTGATCTCGTTGTGGCTGTCGTTGAATATAAAGACGGAAGATAGGACAGCATTCATCATCTGGACTTACAAAATGAAGTCGTGCGATGGACGGAACTGAGGAAAGTCGCCATTTGCGATACCCTTAGGTCATGTGTTAAGCATTTGTTGGTTGTTACCATTGTCGGCTAACATACGAAAAGGCGTATCTCATTTATTTCTATTTTTTGAGTTACTTTCCGACCGTATACAGGGTGTTCCATAAAGACATGCTAATATTTGAGGAAGTGATTCTTTGACTCCTTTCAAGAAGAAAACTTCATATGAACGTATGTCCTGAAAGTCTTAACTTTTGAGATACAGGATTGTGAAGTTTTGAAAAATATTCAGTTTTTAGATAACTGAAACAATGTTGTATACATCTTCATGAAATTCGGTAAACGCCTTTTATGCATCAAGTTGGCATTTTCTGATGTAAAAAAATTTTCATTTTCTCAACCAGTGGCACCGTTACGGGAATATTATTGTTTATATTTTACTTAAAAGTGGGCATCGCTCAAAAAATTCTCAAATTTCATACAATGCTATAAAACGTTATTTGATTATGTACACTAGGGATCCTCGTTTTCTAGAAAAAGCGGAAAAATGAGACCAGACTTCAAATTTTGATGTCTGAGTACTAAGTACTCCATTCAGGACATCTAATACTGGATAACCAACGTATGTAACATTTTGAAATTTGTATACCGATTCAGTCACATAGCAGACTGAATTTTGCCATCACGAAAAGCTATACAGGGTGGACAAAAAAAATGTATGCTTGCATATTTTCAACATTGACACCCTGTATCTCAGAAGTTAGGGCGTTTACGACATACGTTCATATTATGAAGTTTTATTCTTGAAATGAGTCGAAGAATCGGCCCCTTCAATATTAGCATATCATTGAGGAATACCCTGTATAGTGTATGTAACCAGTGAATTTCTAGCTGCTCTCTAAACGGTGTATCTCAGTCTTTAATCGTTTCCGTGTCATTCAAGAAAGTAGTTTTGGCGTATGTCATCAAACCATTAAATGAAAGCTGACAAAATGACGGACCTCAGATACGCCTTTTAGTGTGCAATGATTTATTATTGGTCATTGCATGAGCTATACGCCATTCTGATAAGTTATAGAAACCCTATAACAAATCAAATAACCATAAGATTATCATCATATTTTGAAAAAAATCTATCGAATGTTTTTATCCTCATGTGCATTGATTAATTTTTTTTCTCATTCTTGTCACTGTTAATGATGATATTTCATTAGGTATAGGTATGTGTTTTTATTGATGAAAATTCAAAATTAATTTTTGTTTCACGTTGAACTATCATAGTGTTACGTTATTCGGGTGCAGAAGCGAACACGACACTATTTATTTTCGAACTATTTATTTGAACTAAAGAAACACCAATTTATATCGAACTTATAACTACTATTTATGTAAAACGATTTATATCACGCGGTATATAACTGTCTCTCTCATACTCGCTGCTTAACTGACTAACGGCAGTTGTTCGGCCGTTTATATATATATGAGATCACTTGGCAGGCTTTGGTTCGAGAACGTTCTCGAATGATCTTCCGTCTCCTTCTTTTTGTCTTATGTAGAAGCTTCTTAGAACAAAACCTCTCTCTCTAATTGTTCCATCGATTGTTTCCAGAATATTCCAGAATCTTCTGTGACGTTATTTGTCACTGCGGCATATATTGAGTGTTCGGAAATATGCTGGTGTATGTAGGAATCATTGATGGAGAACAATCTGGGATGCGTGATACAGGATGATCGTTTTACTCCTGTCTTACTGATGATGTTACTAGAGCCCCTCTAAGGGAAATATCATTACAATATATAGTGACATTCTGGGGAAGAAGACGAGGACAGCATATATCACAAGAATCTAGGAAAATATTCCACTTCCTAGATTCAGCTACACATGGGATTTGATGATTTTACTTTATGTATATGTTTTCATTTACATTATACATGTTTCCATTCTCGTTATGTTATAATAGGATGACCAAGTATTGATAATGAAGCCTTTTGTTTACCAACTGTAAGAATTAATTTTATTCAATACTCAATACTCTAATAGTTAGCTATAGGTATACTGATTTCCTTCAAAATGATAATCTCTTGGCACAAGAAAATAAGGATCTTCGGAAAAAATACTCAACACTTATTATAATGAGATATCAAGCTCGAAATTTCTTGATTCAAGAACAAAATTGTTCAAATATGATGGGAGATTGTCTTAAAAATACAAGAGTTTTCTTGTTTCAACTAATTTATTCTTTGTTCGACCAATAGGTACTGTAATAATGAAGAAACATTCATCCGAATCAAGATTTTCTTTTATGAATAAGTCAAGAAAGTAAGTTCTGTGGAAAAATTAAACAAATATTTGGTTGTACCTATTCAAGAGCGCCATGTGGTTGAATCAATGCTGTTCCGCAATGAATCAACAAATCCATTTTATTTATGCACAACCATTTTCATGCCAAAAAGTATACCATTTTATATAAATTTCACCTGACCCTGCTATATAGCTCGTTCTATTCAAAAGTTAAAGAGGGGGTGAGGAATTTTCACGTGGTGAGAGGGCATATTTTTTTCACATGCACATATCGAAAATATTTTTTCTGGACATTATATATATATAGTCCCTATTTCGGTTACACCCAGTATACATTATTACCTATATCATATTATAGTCTCTTGATGTGTAATCCAACAGCCCATGCACAGAGAAGAATTAATATGGAAGTGACTGACGCAATGGTTGAAAATGCCCCTAAAATGTAGGTGTATGAAGTGAACCAAATCTGATCTCGCCTAATTCGGTATTTCGTATATTTTTTGGAATGATTTCATCTCGATCAGATGATGTTTTCTAGTTAGCTTTATTTTAAAATTCCATCTGATGTATATTATGGACAATAAAATTTAAAAATATAAATATATCAAGGAAAAGAAATTTTTCTGCAATCAACTCAAAAGTCGTCCATATTCGTTCAGAAATTAGCTCTCGAAGTTGACGTTTCTCTTACTCTTACTGACACAATAAAATGATTAGTATGTATGTTCCTAGGCAACACTACTATATATAGTGTCTATATAGGAGCTGAACTTAAAGTTTAACTCTTAGGAAATGAGAACACTGACATATTCAAGTGTCTCAAAATAGTATTGATTCACTCATATTTTTTGATTGTAGATATCAATTATTCCGATTTCAGAAAAAATAGCATGTTTCATTCGGATCATAAGTAACTTTGTTTGACTCCGCTGTCGCTCCCCTTCCCAAACGCAAATATCGCTTGTCAAACAAAGTGTCACTTTTGATCCTAATAAAACAATGCACTATTATTCATGTCTCAATATCCATCCAATTATTCATATATATACAGTGTGTCCACCTTAAGGACTTACCACCCCTGTAAAATCGTTATTATCCGACCGATTTCAAAAAACCTTTTTTTGTTGGATAGGTATTTGAAATGCCCATCCAAGGAAAGAGTGATCTAATTCTTGGACTGTAATCGTGGCCAACTGCATCAAATTTCAATGACCCATATTCCAGGAAGTTCTATTAGGGATTTTTTTCCACGAAACTTGATGATGGATTCTGAATCAGTACCACTTGAAATATACCTGTACCGATTTTCATCATCATAAAACATAGGGTGTCCGAAAAAACGAATCATCATTTTCTTCAAATAGGTGATCAGCAAATGTAGTTCTGTGGTTTTTCTAGAAAGAAATAATCACAAATTATCATTGAGGATTATTTCAAATATACCTGTACCAATTTTCGTCTTTTGAATATACAATGTGTCTGAGAAAAAAATTAAAAAGGATAGGTAAGCAATATTTTTCATCCTGATAATTCTTCACTCAGAATGAAAAGATGAATCAGGATCACTTGGAACATACCTGTACCGATTCTCATCATCATTACACACAGGGTGTTCGAAAAATCAAATTAATTTTTTTTTTGAGTTGATGGAAAAATATTGCCTACTTTTTCTTTTTAATTGTTTTCTCATGCACATCGTATTTTTGAATGATGAAAATCGGTACAGATATGTTCAAAGTGATCCTCAATAATAATGTGTTATCAATTCTTCTCAAAAATACCACAATACTACATTTTCTGATCACCTATTAAAAAAAACATAATTCGTTTTTTCGGACACCCTGTGTTTTATGATGATAAAAATCATTAAAAGTGTTTTTCAAGTGATCGTGATTCAGAATCCATCATTGTTTTTTGTGAAAAAAAATCCCTAATAGTACTTTCTCAAATATGAGTCAATAAAGTTGGTCGCAGTTGGCCACGATTACAGTTCATGAGTAAAATCACTCTCTTGTTGGATGGACATTTCAAATACCTATCCAACAAAAAAAAGTTTCTTGAAATCGGTCAGATAATAACAATTTTACAGGGGTGGTAAGTCCTTAAGGTGGACACACTGTATATATATGTATATAAGTGATTTGTCCTATAAGGTACTGGAGGCAAATATGGCCCAGCGGGTAATATAGCCCAATGTTGACATTCAGGAAACTTGCGTAATTATGAGCAATCTGGCAATGCCGGCTCTTTGCGCATGCCTGACGCTCCCAACGGTTCATCTCGCACGCCGCTTCAACAAGTTTTCTGCAATTTGTAGCCAGTTGTGAACAAGCCGTTGCATGGTGTTCACACTGATATAATATTTGAGTTAGAATTCAGTCCACGTACCTCCCATCTCATATACAGCAGCAAGCTGGGATATTTTCAAGGTAAATTAGTATATTGTTAGCTATTTTTACATACCATGTTGAATGGGTTCTAGGATTCAGCTCTCTTTATCAAACATAACCTTTTCTCAGAAATACATTTCGTTTAATATGGCCCAATACAATAACGGTGGATTGCATGGCCCATGGGCCATAATACCCGACAGCGGGCCATATTATCCATCACCAACGAGTTCGTTGCTAAAAAATAGATTTTCTAACTGCTAATCAATGTTTCAGCTTCCAAATGGGTAAAATTTGTCTCCACATAAATCGATTGAGACGTTTAATGACATCCTCCCGACTGCTGAAACTGAAAAGAAAGAGACACCGTTCATCGAAAATCTTTGAATCACAAGGCCCAACAGGTTACAAAAGATCCTTAAAAATAATGATTCGTCATCTTTTTCAAAGCCCTTGACTCCATTAATATTAAAGCTGAAAAACAAAATAGCCAAGTCTATCTCAAGCATTGAGTCTACTTCAAAAGATCGGTCCACTTCTGAATCAATAATTGAAGAGTCTTGGTTTTGTGGTTGTCACAAAGAAGACAAATTGGATAGAAGAAGATGTGTAAAATGTAACAACACTTGGTACCATGAAGTATGTGTTGGGATAGAGCCTGAAGACTATGATGATTTCGAGTGTTGTTGATTGTTAACCCCAAGAATTTTTCCATGAATTTCAATATGTGTTTTTTTATTAAATTTGAGCTAATTACTTATACTTTCGTATGTTTCCAAATGCTGTTAACTATAGAAATTCCAATATTTTTTTATAAATTTTATTGAATTTTTTCAATGTTCTTAATTTTTTTCTATATTTTTGTACCTATTTATTGTTCTTGTGAATACTATATACGTACCCACCCTCCACTCTTTTCCTATAATGAAAGTTAGAAACTTATTATTCTTAATTTTTGAGGTAGTTTAGTGTATGGGCCGTATAACCCGGATAAAGTATAATATGGCCCAATTACAGGGTTCTGCAATTTAATTCATAATTTCCACAAATTTCTATTTGGGTAATTATGTCATATAGGTATGAGAGCAGGATACCTAACATTCAATCTGATGTATAATTTGTTCATCTAAATATTCAGATGGGGACTAAAATGATGTTTAAGCTTAGGTGGGCCATATTTGCCTCAAGTACAATATGTTCAAACCTATCGCAAAAAAATCATATGTTCCATCATCTCTGGCACCAATTCTTCATTGGTTCATAGACATAATTTGATTAAAAAAAACTCCCAAATGTTGCAGATGAGCCTGAAACTTGACAAGGAATTTTGACTTTAACTAGAAAACAGTGCTTCTAATCGAAATAAGGATTGAAAAAAGTTTGGAATTGAATATCATAAGATCCAATCTTGAATAAGTCCAAATAACTCCATTGAATTATATTTCCTTATTCCTCATACTTTAGAAATATGCTTGATGTGGTATATTGCACGCTATTTTTGGGATACCGTATATATGTATAGTTTTTTTCCAATTATTTCAGTTGATATGTAGGTATATACGTTATTTACCTCTTCTCTGACTTTATATATCGATGAAGTATTAAGATGATGTGAACCAATTTTGTATTCTCTCTCTTTGTGAACATTCAATTCTTTGGATTTTTTTATTCTTTAAATATTGGTGGATGCGCACAAATGTGTTTGTCGTTGTCCTTCAATTTTATATTTGAAAGTTGGCAACCCTAAAAAGGATAAATAAATCAGCATCATCCTCGAACGTCCTTTATAATACCTACTAGTTATAAGGTATAATACTGAATCATTTTTATAAGCTTTTTACCCTGCGTCGCCAAGTTGGGGTCTCAGATAGCCAGACAAGTATTAAATCACTGGTATTTCAATTTAAATGCACGCAAATTTTTTCATTGGTTGCCTATAGCTTCCCAAAACACTTCATTCTGTGGTATTCTGGTGCGATTTCAATCTTTAGTTAGCTACCAAGATTTATATTAACTGTGCAGTAAACGGCTTCGGGGTCTGAGAAGCCCCACCTGTGTAACAAAGATATATACATTTTATTCTATGAGATATACATGTACATTTTCAAAAGAAAATGAATCTCATTTGTTTTTTTTAGCTGACATTTAAATAATTCGTGTTTTCTGTGACGGGAAGAATATTTGCATTTCATTTCTGTTGACAGGTTATAAAATTTCACTTTTCATGAATTACTTTTTTCCCACGGGAAAAAAGTGAGTACTTTTTTCCCGGATACACTGTAAGAAATCCTTTTGAGTGACTGCAAATTTGGTAATGAGTTAATCAACTGAGTGAATTTTTTGAGTAATTATTCAATGAAATCTGGGTATTTTCACAATTCCTTCCAATTATGACAATGTTTATGACAAATTTGATTGAATAGCACTAATTTTGGAATAAAACAAACAAGAAAACCATACTAGAGTGGCTCTCACTCAATCCTTAAATGAAACATGTGAGAATTACTCATTATCAAGCGATTTCACCAAATAATTTGTGAAAAGGCCGGTCCATGCGCTGTATATTGTTAGCGTCTCTGTCATCTCACTGTCTCAGTCCCTTTTCAACGTGCAAACAGTGAACAGTGTATTTGGGAATAACATGATGACCGTTCTAAGTCACCACAATATTATATGTTTCAATTATTCTAAATGAAGAACTTCGGAGTAAAGGAATGTCCGAATCTCTGATGTGGTCATCATCAGCGAGAAAGATTCGAGCCAGCTCGAGACTATGCAGGGGCCGTTTTGTCCAATTGATAACGCAGCGTCAGTCTTGATGGAAGTTCAGTGCATAAAAACAATCCTGTGCTTTCCATTTCAGCGAAGTGAATTGTAATTGAAGTTCGAGCAGAAACATGTTATTCGCATTATTATATCTGTGAAGTTTGGGAATACTTACTGCGGGTAAGTTTAATTTCGTAAAATACATGATGGCTTTCAACAACATGGCTGATGATGGTGAATTGTTTTAATGTTTTTTTTTTTTTATCAAACAAAAAGATATAGAATATAACAAAACATATTCCCATGCTAACGGCAGCTTTTCATCGGCGGCATATGGGTTGTGAGTTTATTGCTTATGAGTTATATTTTGATTGATGATATTAAGTAGATTAAATTATTGAATAAAGAAAATGACAAAGTTACCAAAAAATGAATACTACAAATTTTATTTGGACGCCACTGATTCTTTCAAGCTATGTTCTGCTTTGGATAAAAATCAGAAACCTGAAAAGTGGGAGTTGAACCATTAGTAAAATAAAAAAAATAAAACAGGAATTTTACCTAAGAGATTTAATATAAATGCATATATGATATGTATGTACAATAATTATTTACATGGTTTTGTTGAATGATTATCAATTTTGGAGAATTCAATGAAATGTCAATTTAAATATTCATTATGCATAAGATCAAAAAGCCCACTTGAAACTTACCTATGTTTTCAAGCTGTTAGAAAAATAATATAGTATTAAATATACCCTGGGGAAAATTCATGAATTTTGTTGGGGGTGTAAATGTTGTTAATGAATAATATATGTACCTATGGTAACTTGTGAATGTTCAGAAGGGCTTGAACATTATCAATGTCATATAAATTATTTCATATTTGAATTATGTCGTTATATTATGTAGATCCAAAATCAATTCAACATAAAAAGAAATGAACATGATACGACTGGCCTGTTATAGTTAGTTATCCAACGTTGATCCACTGATCCATGGCATGGTCGAAACGTGACAAAATCTGCTGCTGCAGGTGTCTTCCAAGAAGAAAAAGGTGAGAATAAAATGTGTCTATTCTTCTTATGGTGCTGATGCTACTGGGAAGTTCCCAATGGTGCTTTAGCACCTACAAGTGACCATCACGTGGTCTTTGGTCGCAACAAGAGGGCCCACAGTGCTCTCTGGTAGCACAGGGGACTGATTTGACGTGCCTCTATCGAAATGGGTGTCCAATGAATGCATTATATCAAAAAACCCTATAAGAAACGAGACCTCTTGTTCAACTGAACCGAGAAACAAAAAACGTGGTGCAACTTACCTCTGGATCCAAGAGGGTTTTCCAGACAAATCAATGATAATATAGTGCCGTTAACTGGAAACATCTTTATGGCTAAAATTAACGATGCCCACCGCATCCTTCAACAGGAAAATAAACTGTAAAAGAGTTTAATGAATCGTGGCAAAGCACGAAGCACGAAGCACGACCTCTCTACTCGCCCAGTGCCAAGATGGAGATGACGGAAACGAGCTTTCCGGAAATATTCCAGACAAGATATCCCCACTCAAGCAATATTCAACGAGACCACTCGAGACAGCAGGTGACTATGTAGTCAGGTGAAAGTGAAACGACACGAACTTACACGAACTTTCTGTAAGTAATCAACAGCAACCAATTAAACATTAGAAGAAGAAGAAAGTTGTTTACAGATTACACAGAAGATGAAGAATTCGATTGACGTTTATCATCAAAGTATTTTTCTAACCACACATTCCAAGAAGATAAACATTGGATGAACTTTGAAAAATGAAAAATAAAAATTATTATTATTTTGATAATAACTACCCACACATATATGGACGGACTCTATATACATGACAGGTAAGCTCAATACATTTTCTAAGAAAACTGTATCTTATCTGAGTATCATATGATTGATAAAAGAAGGTCTAACACTGTCTTTCAACTCATTTCAGGTTTGAAAAGGAGCTGTAAATAATTATGAAAACACTGGAAACTGTAATAAAGATATGAAGCAAGAGGTGCTTGTAGATTGTGTTGCCAAAGAAACATTGTGAAATATTTCATGACAGCTGTAATAAACAATAACTGACTGGTAAGTTTGTTTTCATTGTACTTAGATTATCATAAGTGTATCATTATAAAATATAATATCAGGTATTTTAATTTAACCTTTTCTTTGTTACAGATTCTACTGGTGAGGTGTTACAGCAGAATACAGGGAGAGACAGTGGACATACAAGGTGGTGTTACAATATTTATACCATATGAACTCTGTGGAACTAAATTCCAAATAAAGGTAGGAAAACTATAATAGTGTTTGTTTTATTATAGCACAAACGAGTAACGTTTAGGTGAGCTTACTTGTTAGGAAAATAAAAACGTTACACTACCCCTCTCCAAAAAAAAAAAGGCTATCCTGATAGACTATTTTTACTAGACTATCAGATATTACAAACTAAATAAATTTGCTTGTACTATAAAATATTTTATGATAAGCAAACTTTGACTGGACTATCAAATAGATACCATTAAAATATCATAAAGATTCAAAGATATATTTCAATCGTTGAACAATAAGTTCTCTTGACAATAAAAAATAGAAGTATATCAAAATGTATGTTGATAATTTTTCAAAATTATGAATAAAATTTATGATTTGTGTTTCTGTGGCCTGATAACTGCGCGTATCACTCGCCCTAATGGGTACAAGATTGGTAAGTGTCATAATTGGTAAAAGTCAAAATTAGTAAGTGTCAAAATTGGTAAGGGTCATAATCAGTAGAAGTCTTCCACAAACACTAAATTTTAAATTTACATACTATTTAAGATAAATTAAATATACAAGAAAACATACATCTATAGTAGGCTGAACTAGATTAAATGTCTATATACAAGAAAATGGGGTTTTAGGGGAGTAATGAATTTTTCCATGGCCATGGCAATATACAAGAATGTTTTCCGCGAAAGAAAAAAAAATATATACAAAGAGCTTCAAGCTCGGGGATTAAATGATAATACTTTATCAAAACGAAACTAATCTGAGTTTGATGAATCTTCGTCACCAATATCAGGGGGTTCAGGTCCTTGATGGGCTTTCAGGTCTTTAATATGCCATTTACCAACCTTTGAACCTGATTCAAGATCTTCTAGTTCATAGACTAGACGTGAACATTTCTTCCTAACGCGCGATGAAATAAATCTGGGAGCAAGTTTAGCAGCGAACATATCCCCTTTATTGGACTTAGCCCTATTTCGTCGCCAAACAGTATCTCCCACAAAAAATTCTACATTACGCTTGCGTAGGTTGTATGTTCTACAATTTCTTTCATAGGCCTTATGAAGTTTTTCTCTAACGTTTGCAAAAATATTACTTAAACCTTGAAGATTCGCTGCATAAGCATTTCGATCTCCAGGAACTATCTCAATATCATCTCTAGATTCATGGCCATCATAAAATTTTCCAGAGATAGGAACATGTCTTCCAAAGACTAAAAATGCAGGTGAATAACCAGTGACTTCGTGTTTAGCGGTATTGAGAGCCTGACGAATTTTATGTATTTCCATATCCCAATCACGGTGTTCGTCAATGTAGCTACGTATCGCTGTTTCAATCGTACGATTATTTCTTTCCACGAAATTACACTGTGGTGAATAAATTGCATTATACCAGATTTTTTCAACTTCATATTTATCACACAACTTTCTAAAATTTTTACTTATAAACTGCACGCCATTATCACAAATAATGTACTGCGGAACACCATAGTTCAAAAATACCTCGTTCTCTAAAATTCTCTGAACTAGAGGGGCTTTGGCGTTCTTTAAAGGATACAAAAGATTATACTTTGAAAACCAATCGGAGATTACTAATATCCATCTATTCTGCTTCTTAGAAGGTGGCAGTGGACCTATTAAATCCAATCCAATAATTTGGAATGGCCAACTAACTTGTTTTTCGTTACCCATTAATCCCATTCGACCTGTACTAGGTGTTTTCTGAGCACCGCATACTTTACAAGATCTGACAAATTTCAAAATATCGTGGCGCATTTTTGGCCAATAATAACGTTCCTGTACTCGATGTAGCGTCTTATAGAAACCGAGATGTGCACACAGTGGCGGGTCATGACAGGATTTGACTACATCCAACCTTTGTGGTTTTGGAACCAGATACTTCCATTCTGACAAGTTTGACTTCAACGGTAAATTGGAAGGTGCATATTTGAAAACATAGTCATCCTCTACCTTCCACTGTGGGAACCTCTCTGGATCCTCAAGAATTTTTTCTCTGAGATTATTAAACCAAGGGTCTATTCTATCTGTATCGATATCAAAAAGTGCAATTTCGAAATTTTCATCAGCCTGTTCATTTTCCGGAACAATCCTAGAGAGAAAATCAGGCACGACATTATGAGTTCCAGGACGATGGACTAAGTCAAATGAGTGCTGGCGCAGTTTTACTGCCCACCTCTGAAGTTTACCTGAAGGGTTTTGTAAGTTATTTAGCCATAACAAAGAATAATGATCAACTATGGCGGTAAATCTCACGCCTTCTATATAAGGTCTAAATTTTTCAATACAAAAAATTAAAGCCAATAATTCTTTCTCAACTGTTGAATAACCACGTTCTGCCTTAGACAAGGTACGACTAGCATAAGCTATTACTCGTTCGTCTCCGTCTATTACTTGAGTCAAAATTCCACCAAGACCTGTATTTGAAGCATCGCTCTGTATAGTAAATTTTTTACTAAAGTCTGGTTGACATAAAATTGGTGATGAGATTAAAAGTTGTTTAATTTTGATGAAAGAAGCTTCGGCTGCTTCATTCCAAGTAACAGGTTGATTTTTCTTTTTGCCTTTTAAAAGATCATTAATTGGAGATACAATTGTAGAGAACATTTCAATAAATCGTCTGTACCAACTACATAACCCTACAAAACGTTTAATCTCGGTTGTAGTCTTCGGACGAGGATAGTTAACCATACTGGCTATTTTATCTGGGTCGGTGCGAAGGGAATTCGAACCCACGATAAAACCTAAGAACTTTAATTCTGTTTTGAAAAATTCACACTGCTCTAAGTTGATAGTTAAATTTGCCTCTAATAATTTATCCTTAACTTCCTTTAATAAGCTTAAATGTTCTTCAAAAGTTGACCCGGTGACTATTATGTCGTCAATATATGAAAAAATTTTAGGTTCATACTTAGGACCAAAAATTGCATCAACTAATCTCTGCTGTGTCTGAGCAGCATTTGAAAGACCGAAAGGCATAGTAACAAATTGAAATTGTCCTCTTCCAACAACACTGAAAGCTGTTTTTTCCCTTGATAATGGATCTAAAGGTACTTGCCAAAATGCTTTTCTCAAATCGATTGAAGAAATATACTTTGCATCTCTAAGTGAAGCTAAAATTCTTTCTATATTCGGAAGTGGATAACTATCATGCTTGGTTATGGCATTGAGAGGTCTTCCATCAAAACAAAAACGGTATTCATTATTCTTCTTTTTGACTAATAGTACTGGCGAACAATAGGGACTGTTTGACGGCTCAATAACTCCAAGATCCAACATTTCATCGAGTTCTTTATTTAATATATTGTGCATATATGGAGATAAGACAAATGGCCTTTTTCTAAATGGTGGTGCATCACCTGTATCAATACTGAGAGTAATTTTATTGGTACGCCCTAATCTGGATTTACTATTTATAAGATCAAAAGATTTAATGACAGCTTCTGCCTGAGCTCGTTCATCAGTTGAAAGCTCATCTAACGACCATAAAGTTGGCATAACTGTTGGAACATTACTGTTCTGTACAACATCAATATTAGCTTGTCCAGATTGGATCTGCCATGAGTTATCTTTAAAATCTACACAAAGATTAAATTGCTTAGCAAAATCTACTCCAAAAATAAAAGCTTGTGGTAAGGAAGGAACAACAAGAGCATTAATGATCTGACAAAAATCTCCAATAACAATGGGTAAGTCAACAACACCTTCCACATTTTTCTGAGTACCGTCTGCTGTACTAACATGTTTATGTGAAGCGCGAATAATTTTTAAATTCAATTTTTCTAAAATATCTAAACCATCAGAGCCAACGATAGAGGCATTCGCCCCACTATCGAATAAAACAATAATATCCTGATCAATCAGCTTAAGTTTTATATAAGGACGGTTATCTAAGGGTTTAGTCACAAAGACGGGCAAAATATTTAAATTTGAATCTGAAATGTTTCTTGGACTACTAATTTGTGGCTGAAGATTATTAGTACTTGATTGAGAAAAATTGGATTTAGAAGAATCAACATTTTTAGAATTAAATTTACTCTTATAATATGACAAACTACTATTTCCTCTAGTGGTGACCTGACTGGAAATGAGACTTTGCTGGTCACTATGCAAATCTCTCCTTATTAGTTTTTTGGTCTCGAACAATTTGGACAGGTTGCGGTTTTAACTTCTGCTAAACCACATTTAAAACAGAAAACTTTTCTTTTAGCTTTACAGTCCTGAAACAGGTGGTTTGCTAAATTGCAATTCCAACAAACAACATTTTTATCATTCCTCTTTACATTTGAATTGTTACTATTTTGATTAGAAATTGAAGTAGAAGGGCTATTATTAGGTCTATAATTGTTATTCTGGTTAGAAGTGGATGTTGAAGGACTGTTATTAGTTCTGAAATGATTATTATGATTGTGGTTACTATATCTGTAAGTTTTTCTAAAGTTTTTATTCTGAAAATTATTTTTAGATTCATTTCTAAAATTTGCTCTATCACTATACTGTCCAGATTGTTCAGAAATCTCGGAAACTTGGAAACTAGAAGTATTTCTATTTTTGAGATAATTTGCTTCCTCTAATTTTCTACAGTATGCAGAAAAATCTGAAATTGTATCTATCAGAGCCAACTGACTAATGAATTCAGGCAGAAGGTTTTGTCTCAAATATTTTATCTTGGTAACTTCCGCAGGAGTATGAGAAAGTCTAGAAAAAAGTGCTTCTATATGCGCAATATAAATAGCTACAGGTTCATTACGTTTTTGCTTACGCTTCTTAACTTGCTCCCATATCTCTTCATCAGCATTCGAATGCAGGAAGTCTCTTTTGAGAAGAGCAACAAGTGAGTCCCAATTCTGCACAATAGTTTTAACACTACGAAACCACACAAAGGCATCACCTTCAAAAAGCTCTACAGCTGATTCAAATAGGTTGCTTTCTGATACTTTTCGTGACTGAGCTAATTCAGTAACACGTTCCAAAAATTCATACAAAGTTCTAGAATCTCCATTAAATTTTATTCCCCAATTTGAAATAGGAACTGTATTTTTAGAACAATTAATTACTTGAGGTGCTGCATTTACTACAGGAGGAGTGACATTATTTACAATTGGTGTTTCATTAATCTTTACATAACCATGAAGATCAGCTTCTAAAGTTAAAGAAGTTGCAAAAGATTCTGACTTAAATGTTCTAAAATCATTGAGTATATTTTCAGCTACTCTCCCTTCGATAAGTAAAAATTTATCTAATCTATTGATTCTATTGGTCACATGACTCAATCTAGACTTTGTTCTTTGAAAAATATTATCATTGGGATCTCCAATATCAGCGAAATCAATAATATTGGCAGCAATCTGTGTAAAAGTTCTATTAATTTCATTCTGTTCTTTAACAAAATCAAAAGCATAATTATTTAAATCCACTGTACAATCAGGAGTCGCTTGCTCTCTTTCCAAAAGTCTTCTTAGCATTTTGCGTTTATCCGAAACGACACGTGTAGTAGTAACCCTACGAATAGCTAGTTCATACTCCAGTTCATAATCAACCAAATGGTTGACTTTAAAATTTTCAAGATTCATATTGCCAAAATATTTTCAAAAATAAATACTGAACTTAACTACACCCTGCATAGAATTCAACTGTCTCACCCTATACTCCAGGTTCACCCTGTATTTCAACAAAAAAAATTGTAAGACAGTGTCAGCTTTCCAAAATATCGAAAATTTCACCAAAGAAATTATATGTTACAAATATTAATACTCAATATTTCAATATAAACTCAATAATCAAAGTTGAATTTCAACTGAGAAATTCCAATAAGGAAATCTATATCAGATTTTAGCAAAAACTGTTTCTGGTAATTCTTACTCAAGAAAACAAACTCAAAGTTTAAATGATTATTTAAATCAAAAATTGACCATCACTTTTGATGCCAAAAAAAATAATGTGTATCTCAAATACAACATAAACGAACGTTGACCATCCTAGTTTGAATGTCAAAATGAAATTTCTATATCAAATATAGGTATAGCTATAAATCAAGTAAGTGATTCCTAAAGTGAAGAATCCAACTCAAAATTAATCAAATATTGACCATCTATGTAGATGCCAAAAAAAATTTGCATTTCAATACTGAAATCACAACTAAATGAATTTTAGAAGTCAAGATCGTCACCTTGAACTTCCTATATGGGATTAACTCTCTGCATAAAAGAAAAATAAATTTCCAAAAAAAATATTGAATATCAGCTATTGTGAATGATTTAAATTCAACAACTAAATTCAAAATATACTGCAAAAAAGGTTGTCAGTTTAGTGAAGTTGCTGAGATTTTATTTTTTTCTGAATGATTTTGAGACATCCATTAGTGCTCTTGCTCCCAAGTATGACGCACTGATCTGCACAGGTGACTTCAATATAGACTTGTTGAATCATGAAGGAGTTCACACAAAGAATTTCATAGACATAATGAATTCGTATATGCTTAACCAAATCATCAACGAACCAACCAGATATAGTAAAACGAGTGCCAAAATTTTAGATCTCATTCTAGTAAGCGACGATATTTCCGTTAGAAATATTTCAGTGAAACCTGTTCCAGATATATCAGACCACTCCTTGATATCATGTGTGTTCGGGGACGAATTAAATGAAAAAAATGAGCCTATTTTCTATACTTATCGCGATTACAGACGATTCAATAACGATGATTTCATAAGTGAGTTGGAGCAAATAGATTTCTCCGTTGCATATCAAACAAATGACATTGATGAAAAACTAAATTATCTAAACAGCACTCTCATTGCATTATTTGATTCTCATGCACCCTTCAGAACAGTAAAAATAACCCGCCCCAAGGCACCTTGGATCACACCGACTATCAGAACGATGATGACTCTTCGTGATAGAGCTCTCATGAAATTCAAGAAAAGTAAGCTCGAGAAGCATTGGTCATTCTACAAAGACCTCCGAAACCAAACTAGATATGCAATAGAAAGAGAAAAAAAAGCATATCTCTGCTTCAAAATGAGAACTAACAAAAATAATAAAAACTTTTGGAAAGAATTAAAAAACTTGAATGTCTGTTCTAACCAGACCGCACACAAAATCCCAGAGCACCTCAAACATCCATGTGAAATAAATAAATACTTCATTGATACATCCAAGGGACCCCATCCTCCAGATGAAGACACCATCAGTTCTTATTTGAATAATGTCGATCCGATGGTAGGAAATTTCACGTTTGCTCCTACTGATCAATTTGAAATCTATAGAGCTATCTTATCTATCAAATCTAAAGCTGTCGGTGCAGATAAAATCAGCATGGAAATGATACTTCGTGCATGCCCGATTATCTTACCGATAATTTGCCATATTTTCAATTTTTGTATAGAAAATAGCCTATACCCCAGTATATGGAAAACTTCCTATGTACTGCCATTTCCTAAAGTCTCCAATCCAATGGACCACAAAGATCTTAGACCGATAAGTATCTTGAGTGCCCTTTCGAAAGCCTTTGAGAAAATTCTTCTGTCACGTATCAACTCATATCTAGAAATTTACAATATAGTACCACCACATCAGTCTGGTTTCAGAGCAAATCATAGCTGTGTCACAGCTCTGCTTAAAGTGACGGATGATATCCTCAACGCCACAGATAATAATAAACTAACAGCATTGATTCTCCTAGATTACTCCAAGGCTTTTGATAGAATAAACCATAGACTGCTTTTAACTATTCTCCATCACATAGGTTTCACTGATAGTGCAACTACACTTATAGAAAATTATCTTTCTCACCGATATCAGACGGTACTCCTGGATAATGATCAATCAGATCCTCTGGCAGTGGAGAATGGGGTGCCTCAGGGATCTATTTTGGGGTCAACTTTATTCATACTATATACCCATGCATTTTATAAAGAATTGAAGTTTTGTAACAGTCATTTCTACGCCGATGACACACAACTATATTTATCGTTTCCCGAATCTGAAGTTCTAACTGCAAATGACCAAATTAACTCCGACTTGCACTCTATCCTATCGATTTCCAACAAGTTTTGCCTCAGTATCAATCCTTCTAAGTCATTCGTCATGATCTTCGGTAAAAAGCAGGCGAGAGAAAGAACTATCCACGAACTGGAATTTAGAATTAATGATGAACTAATCCCAACAACAGAATGCACAAAAAATTTAGGTCTTCTTATGGATTCCTCACTGAAGTATAACGAGCATATTAATATGATTATAAAACGGGCATATTGTAATTCAAAATTGATTTATTCCAATAGAAGTATCTTGAATAAGAAGTGTAAAATAATTCTGTGCGATGCTTTAGTACTCTCTCATCTCAACTATGGAGATGTCATTTACGGTCATGCCATATCAAAGTATAATCTGCGACGCCTGCAACTAGTTCAAAACTCCTGTGTCCGTCTAATTTGTGGACTGAGAAGAAGAGATCACATCACAGAACATTTGAATGATATTAGTTGGCTTAGTATGCAAAAAAGGATTATTTTACACTCCTGTAGTTTGTAATTGTATCATAAAATTATACTAACCAGAAAACCGGCATATCTTCATAATAAAATCACCTTTCGAACAGATGTTCATCACCTCAATGTGCGGTTTAAGTCACGCTTAACACCCCCTCTTCATTCTACATCATTATACCAGTCATCTTTTAGTTACATGATAACCAGGCTTTACAATAGGATACCCGATGGAATCAAACGAAATGAGCTGCCGTCATTCAAAAGGAAACTCAAAAATATACTTTCAACAGATGCCACTAATTTTTGAATTCATAATAAAAATATTGTATTATATAATATCATACCAGTGTTCATTTGGATGTCAAAATCCTTTCTCCTTTTTTTTTTTTTTTTCTTCTAGTACACCTCATTAAGTTTTTATAATATTATTATAATATCATGGTGATACTGTAGGTTGAGTGGAAGAGAATGCTTACTCGGACTACCCATGTATACGTGTAAGCGTTAACTCTGCCTTTTGACTGCATTCTTTCTATATTATGGGCAACTGCCTACTTATACAATTGTAATATTGAGTATATACATTGCAGTTAATAAAAGCATATATTATTATTATTATTATTATTATATATCCAATGAAGTAAAAAAAATAACAGCAATATCTATAAACCACCAAAACATAGACATATTTTAGAAGTATGTAATTTACTTCTAATATAGGCACCATAAAAAGATAAACAAGAAAACAAATATGACAAAAATTTCACCATGTATCTAAGAATGTAAATATTTATTGTACTGTGAAGCAAACTTTTGAAAATGTAAAATATCTATTTTTTTTTATTTTACTGGTTCTCCTCTTTTTAAAAAATATATTTTATCAAACAAACAAGCAATCAAGCAAGCAGGAAAGCAGGCCCAACACGTTGAGGCGCTATTTTGTGTAATGTGTTTTTGTTATCAAACAAAAAGATATAGAATATAACAAAACATATTCCCATGCTAACGGCAGCTTTTCATCGGCGGCATATGGGTTGTGAGTTTATTGCTTATGAGTTATATTTTGATTGATGATATTAAGTAGATTAAATTATTGAATAAAGAAAATGACAAAGTTACCAAAAAATGAATACTACAAATTTTATTTGGACGCCACTGATTCTTTCAAGCTATGTTCTGCTTTGGATAAAAATCAGAAACCTGAAAAGTGGGAGTTGAACCATTAGTAAAATAAAAAAAATAAAACAGGAATTTTACCTAAGAGATTTAATATAAATGCATATATGATATGTATGTACAATAATTATTTACATGGTTTTGTTGAATGATTATCAATTTTGGAGAATTCAATGAAATGTCAATTTAAATATTCATTATGCATAAGATCAAAAAGCCCACTTGAAACTTACCTATGTTTTCAAGCTGTTAGAAAAATAATATAGTATTAAATATACCCTGGGGAAAATTCATGAATTTTGTTGGGGGTGTAAATGTTGTTAATGAATAATATATGTACCTATGGTAACTTGTGAATGTTCAGAAGGGCTTGAACATTATCAATGTCATATAAATTATTTCATATTTGAATTATGTCGTTATATTATGTAGATCCAAAATCAATTCAACATAAAAAGAAATGAACATGATACGACTGGCCTGTTATAGTTAGTTATCCAACGTTGATCCACTGATCCATGGCATGGTCGAAACGTGACAAAATCTGCTGCTGCAGGTGTCTTCCAAGAAGAAAAAGGTGAGAATAAAATGTGTCTATTCTTCTTATGGTGCTGATGCTACTGGGAAGTTCCCAATGGTGCTTTAGCACCTACAAGTGACCATCACGTGGTCTTTGGTCGCAACAAGAGGGCCCACAGTGCTCTCTGGTAGCACAGGGGACTGATTTGACGTGCCTCTATCGAAATGGGTGTCCAATGAATGCATTATATCAAAAAACCCTATAAGAAACGAGACCTCTTGTTCAACTGAACCGAGAAACAAAAAACGTGGTGCAACTTACCTCTGGATCCAAGAGGGTTTTCCAGACAAATCAATGATAATATAGTGCCGTTAACTGGAAACATCTTTATGGCTAAAATTAACGATGCCCACCGCATCCTTCAACAGGAAAATAAACTGTAAAAGAGTTTAATGAATCGTGGCAAAGCACGAAGCACGAAGCACGACCTCTCTACTCGCCCAGTGCCAAGATGGAGATGACGGAAACGAGCTTTCCGGAAATATTCCAGACAAGATATCCCCACTCAAGCAATATTCAACGAGACCACTCGAGACAGCAGGTGACTATGTAGTCAGGTGAAAGTGAAACGACACGAACTTACACGAACTTTCTGTAAGTAATCAACAGCAACCAATTAAACATTAGAAGAAGAAGAAAGTTGTTTACAGATTACACAGAAGATGAAGAATTCGATTGACGTTTATCATCAAAGTATTTTTCTAACCACACATTCCAAGAAGATAAACATTGGATGAACTTTGAAAAATGAAAAATAAAAATTATTATTATTTTGATAATAACTACCCACACATATATGGACGGACTCTATATACATGACAGGTAAGCTCAATACATTTTCTAAGAAAACTGTATCTTATCTGAGTATCATATGATTGATAAAAGAAGGTCTAACACTGTCTTTCAACTCATTTCAGGTTTGAAAAGGAGCTGTAAATAATTATGAAAACACTGGAAACTGTAATAAAGATATGAAGCAAGAGGTGCTTGTAGATTGTGTTGCCAAAGAAACATTGTGAAATATTTCATGACAGCTGTAATAAACAATAACTGACTGGTAAGTTTGTTTTCATTGTACTTAGATTATCATAAGTGTATCATTATAAAATATAATATTAGGTATTTTAATTTAACCTTTTCTTTGTTACAGATTCTACTGGTGAGGTGTTACAGCAGAATACAGGGAGAGACAGTGGACATACAAGGTGGTGTTACAATATTTATACCATATGAACTCTGTGGAACTAAATTCCAAATAAAGGTAGGAAAACTATAATAGTGTTTGTTTTATTATAGCACAAACGAGTAACGTTTAGGTGAGCTTACTTGTTAGGAAAATAAAAACGTTACATTGTATCAAATAATTCAAATATTCATTTGGATGATGTGATTCTTAAGAATTGTATTGCATATATAGTGTTAATTTATATCCGATTACCTTGACGTTCAGATAAATCAATATAGGTACTTATTCTTCTGTTGAATAGTCCATATCGCCGTTGATGTCTTTCACAGCCATGCACGGCCATATTCGTGTGTTTGCTTTTCACTCAATAGTCACTGCAAATTATTGAGATAAGAGTATTTCAAATCAGAAATGAGTAAATTGAATCATCATTGATCACATTATTTCCAAATTAGGTATATTAAATCTTAATAATTGAGAAAGTGTTATCAAAACTGATTGGATAATTCAATTGTGATCATTCATTGAGATCGATAAAATATTTGTTTGAAACGTTATTGGTGAATTTGTCTCTATTTAGGTAACATACCCAGAACAAATCTGCTCTGAAGAATACATTTTTGAATCAGCTGTCATATGCATTTTTTGTCTGCAGATTGATGTGACTGTCAACGTGTCAACGAGCTTGTTAGTAAGATTCTGCGCAGCGAGAAGAAGCCATACTTGATTTCGGAAGACGAGACCGCATGTACTGATGATTTCAAATTGTGTTAGCTTTGTTCTTTATTAGGAGTACATTGTGATTGTAATTGAATTGTAATCTATACTCTGATTTTTAATAAACTTTTGTTCTCTAACTTACAAACGATTCACCAACAAAATACTTCACTGATTCTATTGAATATTCAATCTGTTCGTAATAAAATTGATGAACTTTCGATATTTTTGGAATTTGAGAAATTTCCAACATTTTTACTTTTGACTGAACATTGGCTACTAAATGATGAGCCATGTTTTATTCCTGATTATCTCATCGTCTCGAAATTTTGCCGAAAACAAATGTCACATGGAGGAACAATGATCCTAGTACACAAAAAAATGTCGGATGAGTATCCATTAGTTGATGTGCATAAGTATAACGATATGTTGGTTGAAGGTGAATTCGAATTTTCAATAGCTCACAATAAGAAAAATAATTTGTATATTATCTGCCTGTATAGAGCGCCTTCTGGTGTAACAAGGGATACATGCACATTTCTTGAAAGACTGGAAATACTTTTGACAAATCTACCAGTCAAATCAAAAATTATTCTTGCAGGAGATTTCAATATAGACTTTTCTCAAAATTGCATATCTACTAGCTCTCTGCAAAATTTATTCATCAGCTTCAATCTAATAATGCATATTGATGAACCAACTAGAATTTCAGACAAATCTTCTACGATGATTGATTATGTTTGCTCAAATTTCAATGAGAACACATCAGATACGAGAGTTATTCCTGCAGGTTTATCTGATCATGAAGCAATTCATTTCAATTTTTCACTTCATAGAGAGAACATAAATGTTAAATTCAGAGAAGGTCGAATATTCAGTAAAAAAAATTATGCCAGATTCAAACAATCATGTGAACAGACAAATTGGAACAATATAATAACAGCTTCTGATCCTGTTACTATCTTTCAAGGAATTGTAATGAATAAATTTGATGAATGCTTCCCATTGAGAAGATTGAAAATAAAGAACAAAAAGCCTTGGATAACAACAGGTTTGAAAGTTTCTGCCAAAAATCTCAGATCTCTGCGTACAATCAAAAAATTTACAACAAACATAACTTTTCTGGAATATTTTAATAAATATAGGAGTATCTATAGAAATCTGATAAAAATTGTTAAGAACAATCATTACTCGGACAGAATTGTACAATCAAACAACAAACCTAAAGAGAAGTGGGCAATCGCATAAATGAATTACGTGGGAAAGGAAGTATCTCTACAGCAGCGGAAATTATCAACATTGATCCAAATACCTTAAACGACTATTACTGCTCTATTGCCAAAAATATTACAGCCAATCTAACATCCCAAATCGATCCTTTGAGCTATCTTGATAACACCCACTGTCATACTCATTTTATGTTAATGCCTACAAATGTTCACGAGGTAAAACAAACATTCATGGAAATTAAGAACGATAAGTCTTCTGGATTGGATGGATTAACTAGAAGACTATTAGAAAACCTACCATTCAATGCGCTATCTGTCCTTGCAGATGTGATTAATAAATCTTTTGAAACTGGAGTATTCCCATCAGGCTTGAAGACGGCACTTGTTTTGCCTCTCTTCAAAGGAGGTGACACAACCAGTCCTTCAAACTTCAGACCCATCTCGTTGTTGTCCACCATTTCAAAAATCATAGAAAAATTAGTGAAGACAAGATTGATGCAATTTCTATCCAATGAAAATTTACTAAATGAATCTCAATTCGGGTTTCAGAATTCAAAAAATACTGATGACGCAATTTTCTCATTCTTGGAAAAGGTTTACATGAATTTGAATGAAGGAGAATCCATTGCAGCAGTATTTTGTGATTTTTCAAAAGCCTTCGATTGTGTTAATCATGAAATACTGCTGCGAAAAATGCACCGATATGGAATCAGAGGAGCATGTCTCAACTGGTTTAGGTCATACCTCGAGAACAGATCACAGATAGTAAGAGTAGACAATGTATATTCTAATCTATCGAATATAAATTGTGGTGTACCCCAAGGATCTGTTTTGGGCCCTATTTTATTCTTACTTTACCTTAACGATCTCGCTACAATAAATATTGAGGGATCCTTCACAATTTTTGCAGACGACACCACATTAACATGGCATGGAAAAAACCCTGAAATCTTGAAGGAAGTGGTTCACACAGATTTATTAAAAGTAAAGGAATGGTGTGATTCAAACTTCCTTTGCTTTAATGTGGATAAAACTAAAATTGTTAATTTCAAATTCAGCTATGATAACTTGCTACTAGATGGTATCAATATAAAAGAAACATTTTGCACTAAGTTCCTCGGCTTGCATATTGACAATAAGTTGAAGTTCAATGAACATATCACATTATTATGTAAGAAAATAGCTTCTGGATCATTTGCCGTCAGAATTGTCGCTAATGAACTCGACATATCCACAGCCAGATTGACTTACTTCGCCCTCGTTGAGTCCCATTTACGATATGGCATTGCATTTTGGGGATTTTGTAGCCAAAAACTCCTCAATCAGGTCCTTGTGCTGCAGAAGAGATCTTTGAGATATTTGTGTAGGGCTAACAACAGAGATAGTTGTAGACATCATTTTATACAGCTACGAATTTTAACTGTAGTGAGCATCTTCATTCTCGAAGTAGTATGCCTGATTCACAAAAGATATGTTACTAATTCACCTGAAGTTGATAGACCTTATAATACCAGACAGAGACAAAACTGTGATATTCACCTGCCAATACCCAAACTCAATTTAACAAAACACTCAAATATGTATGAAGGGAAAAAAATGTTCAATCACCTACCACATTCCACTAAGAATATTCTAGATCATAAAATATTCAGAAGATCAGTTAAACATCTGCTTCTCGAAAAAGCATACTATAGCCTGCAGGAATATTATGCTGACGTGCCTCAATAAATAACACATTTAAAACTATTGTTTGTATATATATTTATTCACTTATTTTAATGGATATTTTAACGTGTTTCCTTCCTAGTTTTCCTAATTTTTGTATGACTCTGTATATTCATGCAGTCTAATTTTGTATATAGTTTTATTTTGATGCAATTGCATCGATAGTATGCAAGGTGAGCCCTTACCCTTGATTTTAATTTATTAGTTTCTAATTATTTATATCTATATATGTATGTATTTGTTAAAAATTGTTATTTGCTTCTGACACATTGTACAATATTCGTATTGTTCATATTACTTTGTCAATGAGAATTCATTCTTGGACAATAAAGTATATATCTATCTATCTATCTATCTACTATATATCATATTTACTCAATATAAAACCAGTCATGAAAAGTTTTGAAATACTCATTTTGGGTATAAAAGCACTCAATAATGGGCATTTACATACTCAATAAATGTTCTAGGCACTCAAAAATGAGTTGAAACTCACTCAAGAAATCGCAAAGCTGAAATAATATTCAAATCTGAACTGGGAACATCGACTCAATTGTGATTTCATATATTCACTCATTCAATTACCATTTCACTCAGTCAAGTATAGAGTGAATTTTCAACTCAATCGGGCGTGGACCGAAATTGAGACATTATTGAGTGAAGTTTGAGTGAAAATTCACTCATTTTTTTTTCAGTGTATGTATATATACATTGTTCAAAGTTCGTTACCCCCGATACAACATATATATACTTAGTTCCGAAAAATAACTGCACCGTATCCGGAAAAGAACTGCAAGATCTTTTATCTTCCATTCGATTCGCGGTTATTTAAGTTACTAAACAACCACTATAAATAAGCAATTTTTCTAAATCAAATTATAGAATTAGATGACACGTCGATAATATTACGATTTTAATATTATTCGCGATAGAAAATAACACCTTGCCCCACCTGACGGCAACAACTTGAATACTTCTGAGCGGTTTGTTTTGATGATGTGACCAATAAATTCGTTGATTCGGCTTCAGGCTGACTTCCACTTAACCATTCTACTTCGGAGTGGACTGTATTGTAATGAGGGGGTGGGGGTGAGCACACGAGAAATACCGGCACTGAGTTTTCCGGTAATAGTTTACCTCGGTTGAGTGTTTTTCGCCCGGGCTATCGAAAGATTTATGACCACTGTCCGAGATGTCGTACCAGCACAGGTACGCACGCGACCTTCTTTTTTTCGCGGTAGGTGAGAAAAAGCCATTTGACGAGCAATTTGCGCGTATGATCTACAGGGCGACATTTTTATGTATGAGTTACGGAACGGGATAGTCGGGGATAGTAGATAATATTGGAATCATATTCCTACCCCTATGAGACTAATTAATTCTTAAAACCTAACATGAACAATGAACAAGAATATTATGGTGGAAAGTCCGAGGACTTAACAGCTGTCATTGCTTGAAATTTGATATTCCATAAGCGATGAGATTTTTTTGAAATAATAACACAATGAGGTCATTGTGATATCAGATACGGAAATAAAATTTATGGCATACAAAGTACCTCATTGATGTATCGAACACAGTAAAATAGAAGCAATTTTGTGTTATAGCAGTAGAAAAATATATGTTCCTACCTTATTCTCTAAATTTTCTCTCTATAGAAGGTTTTGGATTCTAAAATATGGAAATAATAGTCGACAGTACTTCTGATACCTATATTCATTTATTTTGATATTATGTATTCTACACCAAATTTGAATTGTATTAGGTACACGCAATAATGAATTTTCTATATCTACAATATCAATAGCGCAGTATTAATAAGGTACTCAACTAGCAACCATACATAAACAATTAGGTACGGTATGTACATAGTACAAAATATGACAAACATAAAAAGTGCAAGTTGCTAGGTCAAATAATACTTATACAGGATGTCAATTTGAAGATTTTCAATGCGAATACCTTGCAAAATACAAAGGTTGGAAACACGACATAACAAGCCATCATGCCATTTTCTTATATTATGTATATTATATATAAAATGCAACATGGAAGAAAATATTGGACATAGCCCTCATAAAGAGTTATCCGCAGACACGTGTTTCGGGCTTTTGGTCTTCATCAGTATGGAGAAAAAAGTGCAAAGGATAGACAACAGTTGTTGGAAGACGAAACAACAAATCAACGAAGTCAACAAACATAAGCCAACGCAAATTTGTTAACTCCGTTGATTCGTTGTTTCGTCTCCTACCGAGTGTTGCTTATCCGTTGCCCGGAACAGGTGTCTGTGGTTAACTCTTTATGAGAATATGTCGAATATTGTCTTCCTAGTTGCTTGAAACAGTTCCTTTAATATTCCTTCCATTATAAAGTGTGACCCACTGCTAATGCACACCCCTGTATCTAACGTAATCGTTGGGTAAGGATCCTGAAAGGACCCCGCACTTTTAGTACGTAAAATGGTTCTCGGTGAAATTTTCTGAATTTTCAGTATGTTGTAGAATTCGATGAACTGATTGAACCTGCAGAATCGTAAAGTTCTTTGATGAACAGATTCTGAGATACAGGGCGTTGAAGTTACAAATCGGTATTTTTCATTTAATTATTTTCTCGAAATTCAAAGATTCCAAGTAAAATTTTTTTCGCTCATATCATTAACGAACCTCCATATTACTCAACATGATTCAGATGGTTCAGATAATGTAATTGTTTACAGAGTGAAACATATAAACATTTCAGTGATGTCTGAAAATTCGATGTAATAATGAAATATCGACAAAATAATTTAGGCATGCAATATACTATTCTCATTCCATCATGAATCACAATTCATACATTTCATACAGGGTGATTTGAAAAATTGGTGACCTCTAAGACCGATTTATTCATACACATCCTGTATATTCGAGTGAATTGTTAACCTCCCAAGATAGCTGATACCGTATGAACATGATTTGGTTGAGATATATAGGGTAATCATGAAGATTTTCGATGATGAAAATGACAAAAAATCGTGTTTTTTGTAATCACCCTGTTATTCATGATTAACTCGGTGAAATTCTCTAATTATTTTTTAATACATTCATCATTCGCTCCTCAACGCTGTATTGAAAATTCAGTTTCCTCTCATGACGTGTGTCATAGTTATTAATTCAGGAACTGTAAGTGAACAAGTCTCTTCAACTCTTCATGCAAAGTTCCTGAATTAATAACTATGACACCCGTCATGATAGGAAACTGAATTTTCAATACAGCGTTGAGGAGCGAATGATGAGTATATTAAAAAATAATTAGAGAATTTCACCGAGTTAATCATGAATAACAGGGTGATTACAAAAAACACGATTTTTTGTCATTTTCATCATCGAAAATCTTCATGATCACCCTATATATCTCAACGAAATCATGTTCATACGGTATCAGCTATCTTGGGAGGTTAACAATTCACTCGAATATACAGGATGTGTATGAATAAATCGGTCTTAGGTGTCACCAATTTTGCAAATCACCCTGTATAAAATGTATGAATTGTGATTCATGATGGAATGAGAATAGTATATTGCATGCTAAATTATTTTTTCGATATTTCATTATTACATCGAATTTTCAGACATCACTGAAATGTATATATGTTTCACTCTGTAAACAATTACATCATTTGAACCATCTGACTATGTTGAGTAATATGGAGGTTCGTTAATGATATGAGCGAAGAAAATTGTACTTGGCATCTTTGAATTTCGAGAAAATAATTAAATGAAAAATACCGATTTGTAACTTCAACGCCCTGTGTCTCAGAATCTGTTCATCAAAGAACTTTACGATTCTGCAGGTTCAATCAGTTCATCGAATTCTAGAACATACTGAAAATTCAGAAAAATTCACCGAGAACCATTTTACGTACTAAAAGTGCGGGGTCCAAATTTGCTGTAGCGAGAGATATACCAAAAATGCACTCTATGACCAAATGGGTTCATCTTCAGTGATATACACTGCTCGTCAACAGCCATGGAACCACCCCAATTTCCAGAAACTGATATTAGGAGCCAAAATAGGTCGAAAATCACTTCAGATTCGAAATCAGGACGCCCAATTCACTAACTATTCATATTTTTTCTGGAAAATTTTCAGTTCTGAAAAATCAAATTCTGTAGCACTTTTTACGAAAGCACTCACACATCTTACGTAATTGACTTTATCTTTGGACTTTCCCTTCCTCCTGCAAATTTCAGAACACTACCTCAATAATTACGTGAGATACGCGGGTGCATCCATGAGAATTGAGACAAAATTTGATTTTTCTCGACTGAAAATTTTCTAGGAAAACTATGAATAGTTAGTGAATTGGGCGTCCTGATTTCGAATCCGAAGTGATTTTCAACCTACTCCTAATATCATTTTCCGGAAATTGTGGTGGTTCCATGGCTTTTGGCGAGCAGTGTATATCACTAAAGAAGACCCCACTTAGCCATAGAGTGCATTTTTGGTATATCTCTCGATCAGCAAATTCCAGGATCCTCACCCAATGATTACGTAAGATACAGGGGTGTTTCCATTAGAAATGGGTCACACTGTAGCAATATTCATTCAAAGAGTAATTGGACTTCTCACTCATTGCTAGCTTTGTATGTTGATACTGGGTATTTCCGAAATTGGAGCTATGAATAATGACATAGTGGAACGCAAGAAAAAAATTTAGACAAATTTTGAAATTTCGCTCTCACCATACAGCACGTTTCAATTGATACTGAACGTCCGGATAAACATTGCGAAAGTCATTGATTCATGCAATGTTCTTTCTTTTGGGTTTTTTGTCTTGTATTATACCCATTTCACCTATCGCTCTAATTTCAAGAACACCCTGTAGATATATCACAAGTTTATGCATCCCCAAAAATTATGAAAAAAATGCAGCAGTTTAATATCGCGTTCACAAGAAAATTTTGATTTTTTATTGAAGTTGAATGAAAATTTGTACCGGGTGTACCACTAAGAAAAGACGCCGGCTGTATCTCGGAAACTATTTGCCGCACAGGTTTCGGAAAAAAATCTTGATGATAAAAGTGTCCAAGAAAAATCTCTGGAAATTATTCTCAAGTTTCCAGGACAGAGGGCGTAATTGCATTGGCCAGTTTAATAAACGGGTTTTTGTGTAAATTCGATATATCAAGACATATCAGAAACACTTTTTTCATGTTCTCGAGTTGATTTACAATCATTTCGAACGAAAAAAATTGCGCTAGCTCTTTAAATAAAAGAGGGAGGGAATGATGAATATAGTACTTTGAAAAATCTCTCATTACTACAGTTTGGTGTAACGAAATTCAACGATCTTGGTCTCATTATGAAGGTTTTTTTTTGGTTCTTCCAGTTGAATCACGAATAAAGTCGATTTAAATCATGTGGTGGCCGCTAGATGGCATCATTTGAAAAATCAGACAATTTTCCATTTTTTTTTTTTTCGAAAATTTCAAATGGGACCATATATATTCATTCTACTCTGAAATGACAGTAGAGCAAACGAGAAGGAAAATGGTGAAAATCGCGAATTGATATACCTCTTGAGGAACCGGTGGAATACTCGAAATAATACTATGAAAATATTCACCACAGGAATTTATTTTGGTTTCACAAACTGCTGTTATAGCTCACAATAGTGAAGGAGACTCTTAGTAATGACATAGCTAATTCGAATGAAAGAAACGTCAAAATATAATTGAAGTTCCATTGGAAGTTTTCACTATGCCGATAACGAATGAGGAGGCATTTGACATGCTTACAGTTTAAATTTTAATATTATTCCGAGTATTTCTCCGGTTCTTCAGCAGGTATCAACTCGCGGTTTTCACCATTTTTCTTCTCGTTTACTTAACTTTCATATCATAGCAGGAAAAATATATGGTTCCATTTAAAATTCTCGAATAAAAATGGCGAATCGGCTGATTTTTCAAACGATGCCATCTAGCGGCTACCACAGGATTTAAATAGACTTGATTCGTGATTTATCGAGAAGATCTGAAAAATACCTTCATAATGAGACCAAGATCGCTCAATTCCGTTACACCAAACTGTAGTAATAACAGTTTTTCCAGAGTACTATTCATCCTTCCCTCCCTCTTTTATTTAAAGAGCTAGTGCAATTTTTTTTCGATTGAAATGATTGGAAATCAACTCGAGAACATGATAAAAGTGTTTCTGATATGTCTTGATATATAAAATTTTCATAAAAACCCGTTTTTTAAGTTGGCCAATGCAATTATGCCCTCTAGCAGCTGTCCTGGAAACTTGAAAATAATTTCCAGAGATTTTTCATGACCACTTTTATCATAAATATTTTTTCCGAAACCTGTGCGGCAAATAGTTCCTGAGATACAGCCGGCGTCCTTTCTTAGTGAAACACCCGGTACATAAAGACATAATTATTGTTATAATGTATCCAGGAATAGGAATGTGAGATAATTATGACAAAATGAATGATCAGAAAAATAGGGTAATTTTGAATAAATTCACATCATAATATATATAGGGGTATAAATATAATTTTATTATTTTGGTACTTTCAAGAGAGATGCACAAATCAATGGAAGAAATATCATGCATTGACCGCCTTATTTGACCATGCGTACCTAATGCCAAAATCAATTTGGGAATCTCATTTCATGAGATCCGAAAATGAACTTTTTTGTTCAAAATATACTACTTTAAAGGTTATCTGGAATTTCCAGTGAGACATCTCGCAATATTTGCACCTTTTCATAATTTATACTAAAACATATACGGGTGTTTGCGAAATTGGAGCGATAGGAAACATCCTGTATAAAAAAAATTCTTCGTGAGATTAATCAGTATGGGTATAATCATATTTACAATATTCATATACATTCTATTTCCACTATAGCTATAAATACAAAATTCGATAAAATAGGTTGAATCACATCTAATAGATATTTACAGTATATTACCTTTATGTACACACTTGAAAGTAAACAATATATAACATCAACAATTAAAAATGAAAATCAATAAAATTTCAAAAACTCAAATATCAAGTCTTGAAAACAACGTACGCTATTAAAAACAATAGCACACCTTGTGGAGGAACTAATTAAAATAGTATAATATAGTACTTTACTCATAACATGAATGCAAAGAATGAAACAGTATAGGTAGATAATTAAATGGAACAGTTATAGTATAGGTTCTTGAATTTCTTAAAACAATCACAATGATGATAAAAATGAATGAAATGCAAATTATAAAAAATCGATTGATCTATTTACTTATCAAAAAAATCAACTTATTTGAATATATGGGATCACTATCAATTACTCGAATAATTTTAACGAAATCACCAAAAAGACTGGGCCATTCATCATACAGTGTGTTCTGGGTTTCATAAAAGCATCAAACGACAGAAAAAAAATTCGTAGAAGGCTTTGTTCACAAGATAGAGGGCGTAAAAGTTGAAAATATTAATAATTTATTTTTCGATCTCTATAGTCTGTTACGTGACTGGCATAATGCCAATATCAATATAATAATTATATGGTTTTTACTGGAACTCTGAGACGAAGACAGATAATTGCGGCAATCACTATTGAGTTTGTTGTTGAAATTGATCCTTGTACACCGATAGTACATTTATATATAGTTTGAAAATATGACATTGCTCTTTTCCTTGTTAAAAGTGTCTATATAATTTGGCAAACCCTGTATTTCGTTAGTACCCCATATTTTAGAGTAAATAGAATATGCATTCAATTTTCGAAATGATATAATGCCCAATGTAGTTTCCTGAATATTTTAATCATTCATTATATCCCAAAATATGTGGGTACCAAACTTGAAGCTGGACACACTGTATGTGGTTTTGTCGATTTACCCGCAACGTATTGTGGCAGCAAACATGCTTTAGTGCCCTGTTTGTAAGGAATACGTAAATCAGTCGAATAAACTTCCTTCTAAGTTCTGAATTTGTATTGATTTGCTGTGTTTTAAATTGCAATATATCGACGAATCGGTCCTCGAATGCTAGCCTCAACTCTTCGATTTTTAAAAACTTAATGATGTATTTCATTAGACAGAAACACAAAGAGAATATATGAGACCTATCAGAATTCAACTGAACAAATTCAGGTCCGTACCTACAATAACAGAGTTGAGAGTGTCCCTCGAAGATGGTGAGTGATTCTCAATACCAGGTCCAGCCTGATTTTGAATCGATATTATTGTATATCATGTTTTGCATCAAATTTATTTCTTCTCGGATGTCATTGTAATGTTTTGTAGGGAACATCAATGAATTGTCAGAAGGTACCTACTCAGTCTTCACCAACCAAAAAAATCAAAACGGATATCATTCCATCAAGAAACAACCAATTCAACGAACAATAATTATACAAAACACCCGAAATTTGGACCATAGTTTTTCATATGAAGACTTTCACTTCAATTGTTCACTCATTAATTTTATCCACTTCAAACTGCATCTTGTCCGACCGTTACACAGAAATTTCAGCTTTTTCTTGCACTTTGGATTCTAAAATGTTCTTCACCGCACTAATAATTGTGGCTGGTTCTTTTGGAGTAGTGGACCCGGATGTAGTATTCGCATTAGAGGAAACACTAACCGTTGGTTTAGAAACATTTTCGACACTATTATTGTTTTGGGCTGATATCAAGGAGTTCCTGTTTTGATTCAGAAGACTGGGATTGGGAATATTTCTGATATTCTGGTTTTGATTTGGCCTCAAGTTCCTGATTTGGGCATTCGTTGGTCTGAATTTCATTGGTATTTCGTTCAATTTTGGCAACTTCTGTAGATTCGATGATTTTATATTGGTGGAGTTTTGCGGCGAAGACATCTTCAAGGTTTGAAGGTTGGGTATTTGGGGACGCGGTTTGGTCAAAGACAAGCTCATCATTTGGGGTGGTTTATTGTTCAGGCTCGAATGTTCTGTAGCTACCTTCGATAACATCTGAAGATTTGAGAGACCCATGTTGGTTTTCTCATTTGTTCTGGCGAGAGAGGTCAGCTGTCTATTCGAAGTTATGGTCAATCCACTGTTATTTCCTATATTGGGCGAACTCCTTTGAGAACCTTCCGGGGACTTGCCAGTCCTCGACAGATCTAGAGCTCCTATGTTGTCGCACTTCTCTGGCCGTTTTGGTATGATACTAATGCCTGACTTCAAGTTAACGCATTTCTTTATTTTCTCTAGAGGAATGGTTGCTGGAGGTGGTCTTTTAGCAATTGGTTTGTCTGATGATTTCGGAATCATTTGTACTGGACTATTTGTTGGTGAGCTTATGAGGGTGATTTCCAAGCTAGGTCTTTTGTCTTGGTTATTTTC
The DNA here is from genome assembly GCA_918026855.4 of Phaedon cochleariae. Taxonomy (NCBI): domain Eukaryota; kingdom Metazoa; phylum Arthropoda; class Insecta; order Coleoptera; family Chrysomelidae; genus Phaedon; species Phaedon cochleariae. Next base: position 17,722,979 of record OU896708.1, on the reverse strand, counting down.
TGTGTGTTCGAGTTTTCGTTTCACGCCATGTTCAACTTTGCTGACAGTGAAACCAGGTGGATAATGGGAGGTCGTAGTTTTCAATTTATCTTTGTTGATAGTGATTTGCTTGTCGATCTTTTCAGGTAGACTCGCTTTAATGCTACAATTCTGCTTCAGAGTTGCGATCTGTCTTTCCAGGTTTTTAGTATTATTGCCAGTTTCTTTATTCTCGGTAGTGATCTGTATCTGTGCCTTCGTTACCAAGGAGCTCAATTGTTTGATTTTTTTGTTTTCGATTTTGTTCTGTTGGACTTTCCCTTCAATTCGTTGTGGTTTATCGGATGAAGCATTAAAAGGCTTAAAAAATGTTTTTTGTGCCTGTTTTTCCGTTTGCTCGTTTCGTTCCAACTGCACCGTGGGTATTTTCTTTCCCATTTCCTTTCCAATAGGATAGTGCAGTGAAAATCCACTATTGGAACTGCTCGGCTCTAAGAACGTACCCATTTTAGGACTAGTACTGCAAGTTATTGCCTGCTGTTTTGGCATAACTGCCGATTCAGTGACTTTACTAGATGGTTCTGAAACTTTTATTTTCAATTTTTTGATATATGCTGGTAACTTGGGAGGAACTTCATTCGGATCTTTATATTCCGAAACAGGATCATTGTTAGGGACAGTGATCTTGAGCTTTTCTGTACTAGTAGTATCTTTGGATAGCTTGATGATAGGTACAGTCTGAATAATTTTATCTTCGTTTGAAGTGTGCTTATGTCTGACTTGTCTCATCTGAAGCAGTTTTTCTTTAGTACTCGTATCAGATGAATGAGACTTTTCTGAACACTGGCCGGAACTTTTATGATGTTTATGTTTGTAACCATTGTTAGTGATTTTCACTTTCAACTTCAAGTCTTCTTCATTGGAAGCGATTTCAGCATGTAATTTACGTTTCTTGTGTACGAATTCATTTTTAGAGTGTTTACTCTTCTTCCTTTTTTTACTAACGTGAATATAGCCCTCTCCTTTAGTTTTCGACTCATCCAACTTTTTCTGTAAGGCCCATTCCCTGTCTCGTTTCTCAGCAAACTTTTTGATTTCTTCCTCATCTGGCTCCTCATAATCGAAAACACTTTCGTTATTTTTCTCAGATACTTTTTTGGTTTCTTTTTCAGTTTGACTCTTACTTTGAAGCTGTAAGTGTGCGAAAAGTCTTTCTTTGTTTTGTTTTTGGTCTTCTGTTTCATCAATTAATTTATCTTTCTCTACGTTCTCAACACTTTCGATTTTTTCCTCTTTGGATGACTTCTGATTTTCGGGAATCGATTTAATGGGGACGATTTGCAATTGTTTCTCACCTCCAGAAGATATAGTGTTAACGATTTTGATGGGACGTACTTTCGTAGGTGTGAAGATGCGGTAGAAAAATCTCATCGGCTTCTCCTGAAAAAAAAAAGAAACAAACAATGAGATAATGTTAAATACTGTCTGGAGGTTGATCGAGGAGGTGATTCATTCATTTTATACAACCATATATGTAATGTTGTCATTACTAACGTCATTGAAGGTTGGGAAGTGTCACATTACACAACTCTACTTCCCGCCCTCACTCATGTAATAATTCAGGTATGTTCAGAACGAAAAATAGATAGGAAGTTTCATTCCTGTCTCGAAATTATATACAGGGTGTCCGCTAAAAGGAGGCAATCCATTAACCATATATTCCTTGAACAAAAACAATATGAGTTTCTAATTACCATTTTTCATTTAAGCCCTTCATATTCGATATACAGGGTGTCAAAGTTGAAAATTAAAAACTGTTTTTTTCAAATTACTCGCGTATTCAATAAGATATCAATCTCAAAATTGGTACATTACTTCAGCACAAAGAGTTACATCGTGTGAGGAGAACAAAACAGGAAATAACTGTCAAATATTCAAAATACTGGGGGTCAAGTATACACTTACCCCCATATTTTTTTTGTACGTGCGCTAATGACTTCCAATCTATTTTTCTTCAAGTGTTCAATCATTTTTGAGTATTTTTTATTTCTTGTAAAATTTCGATAAAACTATTTTGTTTTTAAGATAATTCGAAAAGTACTGGTTATTGTATCCTGCCTATGCGGCCTATGCACATACGAAAAGGTGAATATCGAAATACCGAGTGCTCAGAGCGAATGTATCAAATTAATTTTCACAAAAAAAAAAACGATATAAATTCAACACGTCTAAATGAATTGCTCGATATGACCTCCAATTTTTTTAATACACATGCGAGCCCTTTTAATCATAGAAAATCTCAGCCTTTGAGAAATATCTGGCTTATACACAAAATCTTTCATACATCCCCACAGACAATCCTGATCTGCTATTTCTTATGGATATCATAGTTTCACCAAAAATTTCCGAAAATATTTTTTTCAAATTTCTTTAGATTTTATTTCCCGTTCGTTCACTCCCGACATACCATACGGGGGAGCTCGAAAATATTTTTAAAAAATTTCGCACCCCCCAAAACCGCTCAAACCGATTTGAAAAATTTTTAAAAATTTTGCTGTTCTCGAAAAAAAATCAATTTGATAATTCTTTCAAAGGGTGGGCTCGTCAATTTCATTTTCATTTGACCGCGTAAAAAAAATTTCACGACGTTCGATTGGCAAAAAAATTTTATTCGACACGAGTGTCCTCAATTTTTTTTTTTGTAAAAATTATTTTGATACATTCGCTCTGAGCACCCGCTATTTCCATATTCACCTTTTCGTACGTAAAAAGTTACGTCCTCTTCCAATTTCGACGAAATAAATAGGAGTATGTGAACATTATGAGATTACCGTAAGCCGCATAGGCAGCAAACAATAACCAGTACCTTTCGAATTATCTTGAAAACAAATAATTCAATCGAAATTTTACAGAATACAAAAAATACTCAAAAATGATTGAACACTTAAAGAAAGATAGATAGAAAGTCATTAGCGCACGTACAAAAAAAATATGGGGGTAAGTGTGTACTTGACCCCCAGAATTTTGAATATTTTCTGTTTTTTTTCTTCACACGATGTAACTCTTTGTGCTGAAGTAATGTACCAATTTTGAGATTGAAATCTTATTAAATACGCGAGTAATTAGAAAAAGACAGTTTTTAAATTACAACTTTGACACCCTGTATATTGAATATGAAGGGCTAAAATGAAAAATTGTATCTAGAAACTCATATTGTTTTTTTTCAAGGAATATATGGTTAATGGATTGACCTCCTTTTAGAGGACACCCTGTGTAGCTAACCTCGACGCATTGCGTCTCGGTTAACTAACTAATCTCACGACAGGAATGAATCACTTCCTACCTCGGTGTGTAATATCGTTACCACCGATACAACACGGTGGTAACGGTAATATACTATTACTTGATTATTTGGGATTTTCTCACCTCGTTTCTATACAATACAAATATCAGTATTATTTCAATATTTATATGTGTAGTAGGACAAATCAGATTATTTGCCTCAAGATGTCACTGTGTTTAACAATGTTTCCTATCAGGGAGCCTAAAAGAAAAATCCAATAGCTTGTCATTGACACTTTGTTTGTAAAAATGTTTGAAGGGAAGAAATATAGATAAATTGGAAACATATTGAATTTTTATCTATATTCCTTTGGACGTTTCGAGAACGAGTTATCTCCCGTTTTCAACATAAAAATGCAAACATATTTTTCTTCGAAAGTTGTGTTCTTCTAGTTTGACACTTCTCAGTGACATACTGATATGGGCATATGAATGAGTGATGATGTCAGTATAAAAATGAGTTACAGGATGTTTTCATCAATTGATCTTGAATCTACCATTTTCATGTTTAGTTTCCAGTATTGAATGGCATGTTCTACCTATATCAACTGAACAGGAAGCAATGCTATTATCTTCGTTCAGAAGAATGCAAGCGGATTCCTTGATTTTTCTCTGTTGGTTGTTATCTTCCTTTCCTTTAATTTCAATATTATACCACTCTGCCACATGTTGTCCATTTCCATTTAGGATATGTTCAGTTAGATTTGATTTATCGATATGTCTTTTCTTGATATTGTACTTATGTTCTTTCGTCCTTACTGGAAGAGGTCTCTTCGTTTCACCTGTATAATACTTTCCACAAACACAAGGTATACTATAAATACAATTTTTTGATGATTGTTCTCCATTTCTCGGTTTCTCGGTTTTGTTTGAGTTAGAATACATCTCATTGTATTCTCAGTTTTGAATACAGTTCTCACTTGAAATTTATCATCAACACGTTTTATTTTTTCAGATATGCCGGAAATGTATATGGGATTATATTCGCCGTTATTGATGGCAGAGTGAAATGATATCAAAATCACAGGAAAGGAAGATAACAACAAAAAGAGAAAAATCGAGGAATCCGCTTGCATTCTTCTGAACGGAGACAATAGCATTGATTCCTGTGCAGTTGATATAAATAGAACATGGTATGCACTACTGGAAACTGGAACATGGAAATGGTAGATTCAAGATCAATTAATGAAAACATCCTCTAACTTATTCATATGCCAACGTCAGTATGTCACTGAGTAGTGTTAAACTATGAGTACACAACTTTCGAAGAAAAATTTTTCGCATTTTTATGTTGAAAACGGTAGCAGATTCATTCTCGAAACGTCCAGAGAAAGATAAGGAGAAATTCTATATTTGTTCAATAAATCTATATTTCTTCTCTTCAAACATTTTTCCGAACAAAGTGTCACTGACAAGCTATTGGATTGTTCTTTCAGGCTCCCTAATAGGAACATATGTTAAACGCAGTGACATGTTGGGGCGAATCATTTGATTTGTCCTACTACACATAATATTGAAATAATACTCATATTTTCATTTTATAATATCGAAGATAGAAAATCCCAAATAATGAAGTGAAATAATGGTTTCAAAATATATGTTTATTGAAAAAATCTTCAATAGATAGAGATATGTAGTGATTTTATATATTATTTCACAAATTTGAGAATTTATCGCAATACAGAATAAACTGTAAAGGTGCCGTTGACACGATTGGTGTTCAAGTGTATAGCCGAAGCAACTATATCCAATATGAATACATACACTGAGAGAAATTGATGGGTTGAATCAACCAAAGAGAGCATATGAAAATGAGCCTATCTAGTTTGATAATTATATCAACCAGCGAACAATAGTTGAATATGTTTAGTCACCATACCAATGGAATTGTTGTTTTGATCAAGAAAATTTGTTATCAACCAGATTTTAGTCTCACAACAAAATGAGTGGTACACGGAAAAAAAGGATTTGTTGCATTAACAAATTATTTATGCTTGAAATATTTTTGTTGGCCTAAGCAATTTTTTGTTGAATCAACCAGATACATGATTATTTTTTGGAAGCAGCTTGTTCAAATCAAGAACGTAGTCTAATTGAATCAACAGTATAATATCAATTCCATCAACAAAATATATGGTTTTATCAAAAACAAATTATGTTGATCCAAAATAATGTCGATGTTGATTCAATTATAAACATTTTGTTGATTTGATCAAATAATGATCATTTTGATGGGAATATATCTCTGGAACAACATATATACAAGTTTTCTTATTCCGATGTAGCAATGAACTTGTTTCGAACGGATCATTTGCTTGAATAGAGCAACGAAATATGTAATATCAATGAAATATTTTGTTCATTCTACATCCACTTAAATTTTCGCCTCTAGATGACGATCAATTCGCCTCGTCTATGCCTGCCTCGAATTCATTATATTATACGTGAAGCCTGATTGTTCGTGTTTGAAATATCAACTAGATAAATCGAACTTTGGATGATTAGCGATCCTAAATAGTTCTCCATCAGCTGAAGAGAAGTAAAGACTGATGATCTATGCTAGGAGTCGACTTGTTTCCTAGTTTTGTTTATTCTATTGATGTGAAATTTTAGAAAATTCCCATATATTGAATTTGGTTCAACAAAACAATTTGTCGAATGGAGATATAGTTTCTCTTGAATCAACAAAATATTTCATTGAATTAACCAAATATTTTATTGAATCAACCAAATATTTCTTTGAATCAACCAAATATTTCGTTGAATCAACTAAATATTTGATCGAAGCAATATCTCATTATTTTGAATCAAACAAAATGATTGTTTAAGCCAATTCAATATCTCTTCAAAACCATTCATGGATGTGCTTGATTGAAGAAGATCCAGAGTTCATGCAAGACATATTTACTTGATTCAAACTTCAAATTCGCTCTGAAACAAGATATAGATTTGCTCATTTCAAGATTATATTTTGTCGTGCATATATGACACTTTCATTTGCTCCATTCAATTAAATTTTGCTTGATTCAACAATTCCTTTTTTTCCGTGTATGTTAACCATCATTTTTGTCCCTTCACTTATATTTTGTATAGATAGCCATAATATTTGGTTCACCAACAAAGTGTATAGTAGAAATAGGTATATTTACTATTTTTTAGGTTCTTTTATCACTGAATGAACATCAAGTTTATTACCGAAAGACCTTCAAAACAACCACTCTTTCTATTTGAAAAAAAAAGTTGATGATGCCCACTTGACGCTAGGTCACGTGACCACAGCCATTTTCATGCCAAATAGTAGTAAAAGAGGTGCGATTTCGTCTGAATTTTACCCGACCTCGCTAGCTTGTTCCGTTCAAAGGTTAAAGGGGGGTGAGGACTTTTTACGTCCTCACTGTATATTTTTGCACTCAAATAGTTATTTGGAGCCTCAGTTGGATCCGTATTGGATTACTTTTCCCCCTATATCAGACGTTTTTGTTCACCGGGTAGGTGTGTTCTTTGGAGAAGAAACAGTACCGCACGGGATAAATCACAAAAAGTTGTAAATTGTTCTATAGTCCCTTTCATTCTGAAGTTCGCCCTTTGTCCTATGAGCTTTATAGACGATGTTCAGACGGGGCACCAAAGAAACCTCAGATAAGTCGTTAAGTCTTGCACTTAGGTATAGGTTTTTCGCTATACTATCAACTATAACGTTGACACAAAGTTTTGGTGATATTTGCGTAAAATTGAAAAAAGTTACAGTGATTTGAAGGCTTCTGAGTCTGCCGCCGCGTCTGAAGCTTAATTATTGTTTTCATCGATCAGTATAAATTATACATTTATATCATGACTAGGTACATATATCTTTTTTGTATTTATTATGCGTATGCTTGCTATTCCTATGATATTCCTGTAACCATAGTCATGCTACGACCCTGGATGAATGAAATGATTTTACTATTCGTATCGTATTGAGGTCGTAATACGTTTTAATTGAAATGCATACACGCATACCGATGATCTAAAAATAAAATTTATATTTCAGTATAGTTTTCATTTGACTGTAGCTAAATCCTCTATGAATATTCAGTGAATTAGGTACGTTCATTGTTGATTGTTATACAAAAACATCAAGGCTACCAGACTATGAAATCGACAGATTGCAGATTTAGCAAAGAAACATGAAACCTTTGGATGTCAGCATTATTAGGTACAATATGCTGCAGAAGACATCTCAGATAATGAATTGTATTAGTTAATGTTGCTGCAATTTCATTCCGAAAAGTTTGATAACATATGGCATTTGTATACAGGGTGATCATTTCAGGACTTCCCACCCTGATTTTCTCGAAATGTGTGTATGTTTTTGAAAAATCCCGAGACACGTCAACAAATGTATCGAAGGGGACAAGTTTTCACCAGAAAATGAATGCGCCTGCTTTCATCCCCTGCAAGGGGGGCTACCAACTACAGAATCTCGAATGCGAAGGGGTATCGAGTCATACCTCATTTTGAAGGTCTTTGTGACCTCTACACGTCAGTGTTTTGTTTTTTGAAATTGATCGATCCGTTATCGAGATATTTAGGAAAATCAGTTTTCTGCTGCGTATACCAACTGCAAAATCTCAAATGCGAAGGGGTATCGAGTTATACCTCATCTTGAAGCCCTCTCGAATCTCTACACGTCGGTACTTCTTTTTCTAAAATTGTTCGATCCATTGTCGAGATATTTAGGCATTCTGTTTGCTGCCATTGAAATAAAAACACTTCAACTGTTTTTTTCTTCTAGGTATCTACTTCCAATGTGCCTTGAAAGGTATACAAAAAAATGTACTTGTTAAAGAAAATAAGAGACATATTGATTTGTTTACTATAATTATCATTTGTGTGATAGTTGTGATTTGATAAGGCACTGTAGTAAAAATGGTTTACAATGTGGCTGAAAAAGTCGAAATAGTGTTCATTTACGGCGCCGAAAATCGATGTTGCTCGACGAACTGCCGTAATATTTAACGAGAGGCACCCAGCTAAGAACATCTCTAATCGGTATGTCCTCAATCTGATCGCCAAATTTACTTAGACAGGATCTGTTGCAAATTTAGAACATGATCAGCCAAGAGTTCTGACTGAAGCCACTCAAATTGAAGTATTTGGTTATTTTGGTATGAGTCCTAATACTTCGTTACGTACCATTTCTACTGCAACTGGAGTTTCCTTAGGCTCTGTCCACAAAATTAAAAAAATTAATAAATTTCATCCATATAAAATGAAAATCTGTCAAGAGTGAAGTGAAGACGACTTTGACAGACGAATTGAGTTTTGTGAGCAGATGACAACAATTATTAATAACAATATCGCATTTTTAAAAAATATCTGCTTCTCTGATGAGTGTTCTTTTTATATGAATGGATTTGTCAATTAACATAATTGCAGATATTGGAACAATGAAAATGACCATGTGTTTGTCGAAGGACATACCCAATATCCCCAAAAACTAAATGTTTGGGCTGGTATACTAGGAAACCAAGTAATTGGTCCTTTGTTCATCAATGGAAATCTAAATGGTGGGGTGTACTTGGATACTAACTACTGAAGCACTTGAAAATCAACTAGATAGATATGGAAACACCTTTCTTGATGAAAACCAGTTACATTTTCAACAAGATGGAGCTCCCCCCCATTATGTGCTTCCGGTCCGTCAATGTTTACATAATATATTACCCGGTAGATGGATAGGGCGAAGAGGGCCTATAGAGTGGCCAGCCAGGTCCCCGGATTTAGCACCATGTGATTTCTTTTTATGGGGACATTTGAAATCAGTTGTTTACACACGCCCGCTGCAAAATTCACAAGAGCTTCGACAAAGGATCACTGCAGAATGTCAAGCACTTCGACCAGAAATGTTTGAAAATGTGCGCCACGCATTTGAACAGAAGTTATACCATTGCTTGGGCAATAATGGACAACATTTTGAGCAATTACTGAAGTGACAGTAGTGTAAAATATTGATATTTAGGTTTGAAGTAAAAGGAATGAGAATAAACAGTTACAGTTTGTATTTCAATGGTATACGCATCAGAAACCTGATTTTCCTATAAATAGCTCGACAACGGATCGATCAATTGTGAAAAGCGAAATACTGACGTGTAGAGATTACAGAGACCTTCATAATGAGGCATATGACTTGACACCCCTAAGCATTTGAGATTTTGCAGTTGGTAGCTAGCTCCCCCTTGCAGGGGATGGAAGGGGGTGCGTTCATTTCCTGATGAAAACTTGTCCCCTTTGATACATTAGTTGACGTGTCTCGGGATTTTTTGAAAACATACACACATTTCAAGAAAATTAGGGTGGGAAGTCCTGAAATGCAGAACCCTGTATATAGTGAGTGATAAATAAGCTATTCAGCATCAGATTCAGACTGCGACAATTCGGAGTGTTTGTCAGCTCGTTTGTCGGTTCGTTTGAGGTTCCGAATTTTATTTCAAATTCTGAAATAAAATTCCATTTCGGAATTCCGAAGTATAACGGACAGTTTTTAGACAGAATGGAAATCAGTTGGTTGACTTGGCAGGCCCCCAAGTAGTATCAGCCCAGGGCCCCACAAATTCACGATCCGCCCCTGATAACTTTCATTATTTCGTCCAGAGAGTATAAAACATTCCTTGAGAGACTCTCGGGAACCAACAGAGAAAGTGATGGCGCTTCGATTTGTTTCCAAAAGAATTTTTCGATTAGGGGTGTTTTTTCAACAGTTTTCTTTGTTTCGTTGTTTTCGCCTTATTAGGCACATACTCGCCAAATAAGGCCACTCTCTACGGATCACGTTCTCAATTAATATCAATAACTCATATCACAACCTGAATGAAAAATGGAAATAACAACGTGTGCATCCTGGACGTAGTTGGCCAAATTTCAAGTCGCTCGGTGTAATGACATTTGATGAAAAATTTTGAGCCCTCAACGTGAACTTATACAGGGTGAGTCATAACTATTGGGACATAGGCTAAGGGCGGATTGTTTGGACCAAAATATGGCGATTGGACCAGACATTTTTTTGTCGTTTTTTTGCTAATAATTTCGCTGTATATTAAATATATTTGAAAAAGTTTTGTGATTTGGTTGCTTTCTGTCTAGATATTAGAGATATTACAATTCATACCTTCTGATTGCATCCTGCATTTATTCATTCATAAAATGATTGTGACGAGGCATTTCAATCGAAAAAATTTTGACTATAAACTCACACCAAAATTCATTCTCTGACAAGAAATGCCATTATCAGCAACCTTATCTGATAGTTCAAAGCACACTCTTCATGAATGAAATAATATTTGTAAATGACTTCTGAGACTCTGAACTGTTCAATAGCGTTTTTCTCGAAAACGGATGAGAATATCGTGCTCAAACAAGAGTACCAATATTACGTAGAAATGATGTTTAGGTCATATTTTTCAATCAACACCACTCAAAAATTTCGTCAAAAAAAGTAACCAGGCGATTTCATTATCAGGAATCATTTACGTGGCGCCCCCTGTATCAAAATGTAGAATAGTACATAAAATGATATTTCCTGTATGAAATTATGCCTCTGTGCCAATTTTGATAACAATTGATGAATATACAGTGGAATTATTGGCAAAAAACGAAAATAAAAAGTCAACTTCAACGCCCTGTATCTTTTTCCATAGCAATATTCTATTAAGGCATAGTTAGGCCTATCGCCATATTTTGGTCCAAACAATCCGCCCTTTGCCTATGTCCCAATAGTTATGACTCACCCTGTATATAGGACAGGTACCTACCTTAGCTCCTAGAATAGGTATATATAGGCATCAGGTAGGAATGCTCACAATTATGCATACAAAGTAACAAAATTCCAACGAAAGCATTTTTTTTTCCATGTTCTGGTTCCCACGAGAAGGGATATCCTGTAATGTTCAGAGAACATCGTGAGAACCAAGGGAAATAAGGTAGGAATTGGTGTTCTTCTTGAATTTCTGGAGATTATATGCCTCGAGGAACACCTCCCTTGGCAATGTGTTCCAGAGCCTTGCTGTTCGTTGGATGAATGAGTCCTTGGAAAGAGATGTTTTGCAGGTCTCCAAAGTGACCACGAAGGGGTGCGAAGCCTCAACTCGACGGGTTAATCTCGTGGGGCCCGCCAATGGAGGAACAATTGTTGATATTTCAGAAGAGCATTTTCCATGAAAATATCTATAAAATAGGGCCAGATCGCCAACTTGTCTACGGAGAAGTGAGTGAGTTTGTGAGCGAGGCATCACCCACGAGACGAATTGCCCTCTTTTGGAGGATCCAACAGTTTCAGGGTATCCTAGAGAAAAGGCATGCTTGTGTTTTGTTTGCATTGAAATCTACCAAGATATTGGATCCCCATTCTAGAATTGTTGCCAAGTCCATATTTATGTTGTCAACATTTCTTCGTCGTTCGTTTCTGATTGGCCTGGCTGGGATTGGATATATATAAATGCTAAAATCAATATCAACGAATCAACTTCAAATCCTCAATGGCAAATCGTAAAACCCTAAATACTGCGAAAGAAGTGAATGGTTCCCTTTTGATGAGTCCAATGAAGAGTTCATATTGGTTTATTTGTCAATTATCTAAAATTACTGTGGATTCACTTGAAGTTCAGCTCCAATATAGGTACCCACCTATATAATATACTTCGTAATACCTATATACCACAATAGATACCTACTCAGATTGCAACAACTTATGCACATTTTTGTCGTATAATATCTACAAGTTCAACGAAATCAAAAGGTCAGTATGAATAATATATTAAAATTCACACACAGCTTTATTTGTCCCCCCCCCTATCAGATATGATAAAAACGACGAGTGCGCCATGTGACGTCAAGTGACACCTCAGTTGCTGAACGCCAATACTTTCCGAAAAATAATTCAATGTAATTCCACTCAATTCAAGGTATCCTGGACCTGGAATACCTAGGTACCAGAGGAAGAACATTGTTGTGAGTTTCTTTTTCTTTGCTTTGACATCTTTGACATAGATTAATGACTCCCCCATTAATCTATGGCTTAGATAACGATTCATAATAAGTATGAATGTACCTACATCCGATTGGTGAGGACATCTAAGCGGTACATTTTCCAAGAATTATGTCAAATCATTCACACAGAGTTCTCCCTTAAATAGACCAGTGCTGAAGCCTTTGAAAACGATAAAATGTGAAGAAAAATCATAGTAGGATGAAACTCATCGAAAAAGAAAGAGAATATATATAACAAAGATGAAAGGGAATGTTAATTACGAGCGATCTGAGCGGGAAGTGGTAGGGGGTGATTTTTCAAGGGTAAAAAACGGTTTATCTTGATTTCCAGAAAAACTACAAGCCCTATGGAAAAAAGTTGAATAGCAAAGTGTTAGGTGATAAAGAGACCTACAACTTTTGAGTTCACACTTTTTTCACATAACCCCAAAATGTATGTATGAAAAATTCAAATAATCAAGTTTTTGGTTTTTTATTTTCATCTTATGCAAAAGGATATATATTTCATGAAATTTGGTGAAAACTCAACTTTTCATGTCCTTAAGACATTGTAATTTTTTTATTTGAAATGAATATTTTCTCACCTTATTTTGACTTAATATCAAGAAAAAAACCTAATTTTCAATCGGAACTTCCCACGTGAAAATATCAACTTGTTGAAAAAACTCGGGGCGTTTTTTGTTCGTTGAAATCTCTACTTTCTGATAATGTAAAAAAATATATACATCACTATTGTAAATGTTTTCAGAAATGCAAAAAAAAAGAAAATAGCTCGAATCCGATTTTTTTTTCAATCGCTATGCACAATTTTGGGCTATTTAGTGAAATTCACACTTTAATTACATAAAGATTGCAAGGAACATGCGAAAATAGTTGTTCTAAATATAAAGGGGAGATTTCAATAAAAGAAATGTAATTGCTGCAAATGCTTTTAGTCAAAAAGTTGATTATATGATTAATTAAATTCTAATCACATTTATGTCATAAAAAATCTCATAATATATGAATAGAAATGTGAATCATATTCATAATAATATTTTGTAATGCATTTATCTTCTTATTTATAAATCTTACCTTGAACCCTAATCAATTATTCATTACTTTTTGTCGCTTCGGTGGCATTTCTTCATCATTAGATTCGAAAAACCTTCCCTACCATCACCGTCTTCGTATCCAATATTATTTTTAGTCTGAATTGGTCCTTCATCCACAATTTCATTTAAATCACTAACTTCCTCGTAGGTTTTTTCTTTCACATTGGTACATTTTTCAGAACCATGAAAAATTTGCAGGAATCACATTTCTTTATAGAAATACCCCCTTAAATTTCTATGAACAACTATTTTTGCATGTTCCTTGCAATCTCCATGTAATTAAAGTGTAAATTCATAGCCAAATAGTCCAAAATTGTACATACCTAGTGATAAAAAAAATGGATTTGAGTTTTTTTTCTCTTCTTTGCATTTCTGAGAACATTTACTATAGTAATGTATATATTTTTTTACATTATCAGAAAGAAGAGATTCCAACTAACAAAAAACGTCTCGAGTTTTTTCAAAAAGCTGATATGACGTGAGAATTTTTGATTGAAAATTAGGGTGTTTTTTCGATATTAAGTCAAAATGAGGTTAAAAAATAATCATTTCGAATTAAAAACATTACAGTGTCTTTAGGACATAATAAGGTGAGATTTCACCAAATTTTGTGAAAAAAAATTTTTTGCATCAGAAGAATAAAAACCTAAAACTTGATTTTATGAATTTTTCACATAAATTCTGAGGTTATGTGAAAAAAGTCTGATTACAAAAGTATTAGGTCTCTCTATCACCTACAACTTTGTCGTTCAATATTTTTCCATAGGACTTGTGGTTTTGCCGGAAGTCGAGATACACCGTTTTTTACCCTTGAAACTCACCCCCTTCCATTTCGCGACCTCAGATCGCCCGTAAATTGTTTTTCCTTTCATTTTTGTTATAATCTCGTCCTTTCTCAACGGGTTTCATCCTACTATTATTTTTTTTGTTTCAAAAATTATCGACCCTGGTCTATTATTTCAAGTTTCCATCGCAATGCGCCTTTACTGCACTAATGAAGATATTCATGCTTGTATTCTCTACCATAAAATTATCACTACAAAAACACCTTCTTATCTCCACGATAAAATTGCTATAGAACTGACATTCATAATTTAAATCTTAGATTCAGAAATAATCTCTCAATACCACCTCATAAAACTACTCTTTATCGTGGCCAATAGGTCTATGATCGTGGCTCTTTCTCCTATAATATCGCCTGGCTTTACAATCGACTCCCGAATTCAATGAAAACATTATCGATTCCACATTTCAGGAAAAAACTGAAATCTGACCTACTCCATAACTCTTTGCCTCAGTTACTATGATGTATTTTTTTTTTTGCTTTTTTTTATAGGTATGCATCCAGCTTTATGATGACTTATATTTGAAATGTTCATGTGTAAATTTAAATTACTTTATATTTGATTACTTATAGGTTTATGTATAACATAGCGATAATTATTTTTTTCCCTCGGTTGAATGGAAGAGCAAGTTCTGATTACGTCACTCTCACTGGTGAAATGATCTGAACTTGAATTCTGCCGTTTGATAGGTATACAGTTCTCAGCTCTCTATTATTTTTTGTTTATTTTGTATTCACCTATACCTGTCAATAAAATCCATTATTATTATTATTATTATTAAGTATTCGTTCACTCATAATTAATCTATGGTTCACTAATACCTATACAGGCGCCGGTGCCATTCTGTTCTAGAAAATATATCTTGGTTGGTATTTCTTCGAATTCTCTCCAGCTTTCTTCTTGTTAATTTGTCAGTGTCAATACAAATCAAGTTTCTTCAAACCAGTTTCTCATGTTTTTCTTTACACGTTAGCCGCGAACGAACTTGAAATACTCAATGTAGGTACTTGCGTATATAAATAATGTTAATTATTATTACAATCACGCCTAAGCCATTGCAATGGAATTTATTGGCCAGGCATGTTAACCATATTTGTAGATAATATTGTTATACATATTATAATTCAGTGGATAATTAGTAGATAGGTAATCTAATTCCCATGATTGCCGTTGTTCCTCATTATCTCCGAATCTCATTATACAGGGTGTTCCTTAAGTACGTGTAGAAAATTCAGGAGCATGTTGTTGACGTAAAAATAAGAAGAAAAGTTCGTATAAATATATGTCCGAAAGTTATTCGTTTCTGATATACAGAGTGTCATAGTTAAATTCTTATTTTTGTTTTTGATTGATAAATTTCAAAATAATTGTGATATCCGAATAAAGTTTGGTTGTAGGGGAATTTTTCAATAACTATTCCACTCTTGATCTCGAGAACCAATCAGAAACGACCATTTTCACGGTTTCTTCTGTATTCTAGCGATATTTTTAAATTCTATCGGACTTGCTCTACCAATACAGAAGCCGAATTGACCCACACGTGAACAACAAACCTCGTTTATCAGCGATAAAATTTTGACATCGTGTCTGGTCAAGATTGCTTTGGATTCAAATCTGAGAAATAACCTCTAGGTACCTACCTTAGGTATTTTATTTACTTATAATTCGCGTTAGTGAGACATGTTGTACGAAAGGCGAGACAAAAAGTTTGAATATTTGTTGACGGTCTGATACAACAATACTAGAATTCAAATTCGTTTTCAAAGTGATCTTCTTCAATCACTCAAGTTATTGTGACTAATATAATTACCAGATGATGTGGCGCAACTGATAGGGTTGTTGCGCGAAGATACGAAGGTCGAATCTTTTTTTTTTTAATTATTTCATGTCACATAAATTCAATTTATTTCGTTTGAATTGGATAGAGATTGTATACACTCTTTTGAGAGCAACCATCTCCAAGATTATAAAAAATACTGTTTATCAAAATTGTACATTCCACTTTGTGAATAACTATAAGTAGGTAGTAAATTTCTAAAAAATTGAATTCTGTATTTCATTACTATCATTATGTTCTTCTTCGCAGTTTGAGTTGGAATATATTCCATATATATATTGTCTCATTCAATCATGAAATAGTCATACGAATACAACTCGTGATACTATTTTTCCTGGAAATATTCGTCGATTGACATACTCCAGCTTGCTGCTCTAATTTCGCTCATGACATTGATCACGAAATTACTAGGCAACAAGCTGTCGTAACAATCAGCGAATATTTCTGGCAAAATATTATTACTTGTGGTATTACATATGAGAATATCAAATGTTATGTTAGTTTGTCTCTTTCGTGGGGGTGGCGCCACCTACATGTATTTTGAGTCTTCTGAAAAGTCATAACTTCTTTTTTCGTACCTGTATCCACAGAACTCGTATTACTTAAGTAATATGAGTTCTGTGCCTGTATCACGTTTTATAGTAGAAAAATAGATTTCAAGAACACTTTTGTGTGAAAAATATATTCCTGGTAGAGGTCGCTACGAGCAACTTATTGGGATTTGAAATTGAAATAATCGATGTACCTACTCTTGAATTTTTTTGGGGGGGTCACTTGAAGTTTATACGGTGCCAATAGAAACCGAAGATCAACTTCGTCAACGGATCATTGCTGGATGTGACGCTATACAAAATACACCTGGTATAATGGAACGTGTACGTGGGTCTATGAGACGACGAACAGACGGATGCATAATGATGCAAGGTGGCCACTTTTAACAACTATACTTTAATCAATTCCCCCAAATAATTGTTTGGTAGGTATATTAATTTGGTCTCAATTTCTGTTATTATTATTAGTATCAAATTGTAATAACACCCGATCCCTATTTCAAAATGAAATTGAACAAAAATAATTTCCCTTACTTGATAAATCAATTTTGAATTCCAACTTCTTGTTATTCCATATTACTTACATTGATTATTTCAAATCCCATGCAATGACTTGAAAACAGTTGCTCGCAGCCACCTCAACCAGTAATATATTTTTTACACAAAAATGTTTCAGAAATCTGTTTTTCTACAATAAAACGTGATACAGGTACGCACAAGAGAGTTACGACTTTTCAAAAGACTCAAGAGACATATAGGTGGCGCCACCCCCACGAAATAGACAAACTAACATAAAATTCAATATTGTCATTGAAAAATACCCCTTGATACCAAACTGCATTCGATTATCACAATTATTTTGAAATTCGTCAACAAGAAGAAAAATAAGAATTCAACTTTGACACTCTGTATCTCAGAAACGAATATTTTTCAGACATATATTTATACGAAATTTTCTCCTTATTTTGACGTCAGCAACATGCTCCTGAGTTTTCTACACGTACTTAAGAAACACCCTGTATAATTTTACTATTTTCAAATGATATTTTTTTCATTATTCAGACTGTATCTACTTCTCACTCACTGAAAAAAATAGTTGGTAGTAATTACCAAACGTTAATTTTGTAAAGTGGTATTATTTGAAGAATATAGTGACTGGTGCCTATTTTACTCAACGTTTGGTATTTACTACCGACTATTTATTTCTATGAGTGCTCTTTTCAGGAACATTTTTTGATCGACAAACATCAATAGGTGTACCTATTCCTATTAGATTGAATAATTAGATATACTCACCCTTTTCCATTTGAAAGAATATGCAACATCCATCAAGCTGAAATCCTTTGGCAAAACTTCTCCTTTGTAAATAATATCAACCTGTAAAATAACCTCCAATTAGAATTAATTATCAAAATATTTGCCCCAACTCAATTTTTTTATAGAAAAATTTTGAATTATAAATACAAAAATATAGAGAGGGGAGGTCATTGTTGTCTATTTAGTCTGTGCCACTGAACTATTTAATATGACATATATGTCATGAATCATTCTGACTGCATGTTTATAATGACTATTTCCATCCCAATGGCAACAATACGTCAATGATATATTTTATTATATAGATGACATATGATAACGAAAATAGTTCAGTGGCACAGATTAGATGATATACGAGTATATACATATATATATATAGGTACGATATGTTTATTAGCTCTGGGAAACATTTAATAATTTCCGTGTATATATAGACTTCCGGTGATAAGTTCAAAGAGGAACTGAAGAAACTACTGCAGCATTACGTTCGCTACGACCTTGAGGAATATTTTTCGAACAACAGCCACTGATTAACAAACACTATTCTGTGTTGAATATTCTCATTACCTCGAAATCTGTTTCTTGTTTTTTTGTTTTTCTTTTTTTCATTGACTATCCACTCCCTCCAGATGGGGCAATCCATCTTATTCTAAAAATCCTTTTATTGTTATTGGCCAGCACATTCCCCTACTACACTCACCGGCAAAAAAATCTGGTCACCAAAAAAGTTTGCCAAATTGTTCGCCTTGTACCTTTTTTAATTTTTGTCTAATTTTGGTGGAATTTCGACCAAATCGTATATTCATGTTTCGAAATGTTATCCTGAATATTTGTTCCTAAGAAGAGCTGATGGCTTGATCATTATACAGTGAAAAACAAAAGTTACTCTTGCACACTTAACTTCTTAACGCCCTATGGGAAAGGTGAATGGTTTAACTTAGGTTCATTATGTTTTGGATTGCATTGTGATCCCTTCCCAACATAATGGTTTCATATATCCGTCGATAACCACTTTTTAAGAAATGATCCAAGTGTTTCAAAAGAGTATGGATTTTTTTAATTTTCATCAACAATAATTCAGAACCATTCTCCAACCTTCTGCTTCATCATATTTCAAATTGAAGTGTGATCCTCTTTCGTCCCTTCTTCATACAACGGTTCTTGATTCACGTCAATATCTCTTTTTTGAGAGAAGGTACAAGTGTTTCAAAGAAGTATAGAATTTTTCAATTCTTAATAAAAATAATTAAGAACCTATAGAGCATCTTAGGGGTGACCTCCAGTGGCTCATTCGCCTTCGTCTAACATTGTCAGAGACTCTTTGAGCTACGATCCGCCCTTCTAGGAGAATTTTAGGCAATTCTTCAAGACTTCTTCAGAAATTTGATCAATTCGATGCCATGCACGGCGGTTGAATGCTGTAATTCATCCTCGAGGAAAGCATATTGACTACAACAGGTCGGCTTCTAGTTTGTTTTCATAATTAGTTTTTCAGTAAGTGCTAAGAAAGTGAGGTAGAAATAAGTGATAATAATTCTTCAAGTTGTTAAACAATAAGTTCATGTAGGTTTCGAGTATTGGTTAAAAGAATTGAAAAATGCCATACTTCTTTAAAACATTCGTATCTTTTCTTAAAAATGAGATATTGACGTGAATCGAAAACGATTGTGTTGAGAATAGGTCACACTTCAATCCGAAGCATAATGAAGCCAAGTTCAACCTCGCAATTTTGCTACAGGTCGTTGAGAATTATAGGATTAAAGAGTAACTTTGGGTTTTCCTGTATAATTATCAATTCATCAGCTTTTCAGGTAAACTATTATTCAGGACAATATTCCGAAGCATTGATCTACGATTTGATCGAAACTTTATAAAAATCAGACGCGTATAGTGGTTCCCGCGGGAGTCTCGTTTTCGAGAGTCTCGCATGGTCTCGTCCGTTTCTCGTCTCTTTTTCGAGACAAAACTCGAGACGAGACTCAGACAAGACGAGACGAGACTTTTATTGGTCTCGTCTCGAGTCTCGTGCAAGACTTCTCGGGTCTCGTGCGAGAGTCTCGCAGGTGAATATTTCTGCGTGCCGACTGCAGACTTGAGAATTTCATTCATAATACAACATATTTATAAAGAATTCAGACTTTTTAGCTCAGATAGATTAAACATTTCATTCATAAATACTTTGAAAACACAATCTATGATTGTTGTAAAACGACGTAATGCGTGAAACGAAAACGGACTCTTCTCTCTGTTACGGCGGCGGAATATAAAGGCAATTCTGCAATAACGACAGATCGCAAATAATTGAATAACTACCTGAAAATCTATAAATAGGTAAGTCATTCTGTGCTAAATAGTCTACCATAATTTGCGATCGTGAAGGCTGATCTGACAGATAAAGGTTTTTTTCTTAGATACCTATTTCTTGAATAATTAAAATAATGTTGGATTAAAGTGTTTGTTTTGTTTCTTTGTTTAAAATGTACTAGTTACTTTTTATTTTATTTTTATAACTTTTGAATATATAATGCTATATATGTTTTTTTTTTCTTGTTTGGATGTATGATGTAAGTATGTACATACCTATTAGATACTTAGTTTTCAATAAATAATGATATTTTTGTTGTTTTTCTCTTTCTACTTCTGCATTATACCTAAAATGAAGGTAAAAGTGAATATCCCGTACTAGATTGGAACAAGATTATGCATGACGGAATTGCGATACATTTGCGAGTAGGGCTGTGCGATATTGAAAACTGGATATCGATATCGATGCACGCTTTGGTATCGATATCTATCGATATATCGATATATCGATACATATCGATAAATATCGATACATATCGATATATCGATATATCGATATTTTTTTTCCATGGTATCGTTATTCGATATATCGATATATCGATATTTTTGCGCAGCCCTATTTGCGAGACTCTCGTGCGAGACGAGACTTGATCCAAGACTTCATATTTCATCGGCGAGACGAGACTTTATGAAAGTCTCGTCTCGTTGGTCTCGTGTGAATCACTAGACGCGTATTAAGACAGTTACAGGCTGGACAATTTGAGTAAATTTTTTGGTGGCCGTTTTTTTGTCGGTGAGTGTATATTCTGAGAATGTACTAATTCACATAATCCATGTACATAGCTGGTAAATAAATGTCTATCTAAGTATCTATAAACTGTTCGACTAAAATCGACACCTCTGGTCCCATCAACACTGGAAGACTTTTAATTTGGAAAAGTGGCCTTGTACTCACCCTGTGATCTCCAGTGAGTCCAAACTTCATCCTGATGAACTTCTGAAGGTGTTTCATGGAAACTGCTGCAGGGCACCGAAGAAACCTTTTATCACAATCTTTGCTCTTCTGTTCCTTTTTCACGTTGTCCTCCTTGTCACTGGTCTTATTGTTTTTATCACAAATTATCTCTACATTTTTTTCTAAAGAATTTATCTGACTGTTATCACTGTTTGTACTGTTTGCATTATTTTTCACCACTTCCGAATTGTCCGGCGTTTTCAACACTTCTGGCGCCTTTTCTTGTTTATCAATGTCCAGATGAGCCTGGTAATATTCCAGTGATAATGATACAGAGTCATCCGGGCTGAGGAACAGTGCCTTGTCTCCAACGTACTTTGAGATCTGTGAACAATGAACTCTATTAACAATAACATCTTGTTATTTATTGTACACAGTGCTCTATTATATTCGATTAACGATAGTTACCGTCAGGCGCGTATATATACAAAAGGAAGGGGTAATAGGGGTAATTACCCCCCTCCCGAGACGATGAAAAAAAATTCATTGTTCAAATCAAAAACAGAATGAATCATATTTCATTCAACACGTAACTAGTATCTAAACTATTTTTGGATGTATATGACAAGTTAATATTCATCATACAGGACCTGGAAAGAAATTCTGACAGGGATTGAATGTCAACAACAATTCTCAGATGTCAGTTTCGTTATAGTTTCAGTTATATTATAGACAGATGACAGATGAAAATTGTGTATAATATCATAAAATGGCTGATAGATAACTGGACTTCAGGTTACTGAGGAGGGTTTGGAATCCGAAATGAGCTGATTCGAATAAAGTCATTTAGCCTGATTGTGAGTATAATTTCCATATCACTGATACGAATGATTTTTTTAGAACTTCCAAGCTCATCAAGATCAGAGTTTATTGAAGTATACTTCTCCAATACATTTCAATTTTTATATCATAAAACATCATACAATTCATCAGATTTGGGAGATTTTTATTTTTCATGCTCTCCTGGGTGTTCAACAGATATAATTCAATGTTCGACGTGGCAAATATAGCCAGGAAAGTAGTTGTTTTCTGTTGAATAAACCGAGGAAGAATTGATATTTTCATCACATAGAGAATGCGAATTCTCAATGTATTTCTTCAATTATTATATCCATTTTTTGATGTTAATAATTTATCTGAGAATATTCCTTTTCATTCTAATCTATTGCTTTCTGAAAGCTGAAAAATGCAAAAGCTGCAGCGTGCAAGTACCTTTTTCATTTTGACTATTCAATTTAGGTATACAGGGTGTTCCATAATATATGCGCAGGACTGCAGGATGTAATAGCTCGTCCAAAAAATATGAAAACAGTTTTCATTAACTTTTTGTTTTTCTCCACATCTTCTACGTCACTGGAAAAAGTATAGTTTTGAGTCGCCCATTTGAACGCCAATGTTTTCTATACACAAGAAAGATATGAAATCAAATCAAATCAAAACATAAACTCTATTGTCCGAAGGAAGCTATATATATAAATCTTATTGACAAAGCGTTTCCTATACATATATAGGTTATTGAAACCAGATGCTGTACCCAGTATAATTTTTATCATTTCCTAAGCATTTGTTACCAAAAAATGCTTATCCTCGCAGTAAAATAAGAAAACTCATATATATAGGTACCTAGAAGATTAATAATGAAAAAAAGTATGTTTAGAATGAACAAAAACTAGCTAGTAATTTATTTTCAGGATGCATCTGTGGACGTCTAAGGAAGATGTTTCTCACACGGAGAAAAAAAATCACTTACCCTAAGTGAATATTTAATAGTGGCAAGTAAAAACTTGTATACTATATGGGACAAGAAAACAAGTTAATAACCACAAGAATATTTGTGTTCCTGAAAATGTACACCTACCACTATTGACCTGTTTCATTAAATTTCAGAGTGATAACGGTTAGTGAACACATCACTTGTCATCAGTGACCTATTCACTTTTCATTAGTGACTTGTTCACTAGTCATTAGTGGCTTAATTACATGTCATTAGTGACTTATTTACTAGTCATCAGTGACTTATTTACTTGTCAATAGTGACTTATTCACTTGTCATTAGCTAGTATGAAAAAATACCTCCATTGTTCTCTGAAAAATGATAAAAACTTGGTAATAAGACAAAAACACATGCATTCAAAACATTTTATTATATAGGTATGATGAATTCAGAAAATACAAAAAAGTAAGGCTGACGACAAATATTGAGATACTAGATACCGCGTATATCAGCATCATGCACCGAGAAAAACGGTACTCTCACTCACTGCACTGCACTTTGGTTCACTATATTTTTTCTTCCAGCATTGACGATGAATCAACTTTCATACTTTTTTAACGTCACTTCCTTCCACTTCGAGTATCATAGGAAGTGGAAAAAAATCCTGTATATAGATACCGCGTATATCAGCATCATGCACCGAGAAAAACGGTACTCTCACTCACTGCTTTGCACTCTGGTCTCTTTCCTTCCAGCATTGAAGATGAAAAAGTGGAATCTAAATCAACTTTCATACTTATTAAACGTCATTTCCTTCCACTTCGAGTATCATAGGAATATGATATAAGTATAGTAGTTGTTCAGAAGGGCACTTGCACTACAATTTTACCAGCGGGAACGCAAGTATACTAACTTCACAAATGCTAAGATCGTAATGACGGCGTAGACACTGGACAGTGATCGCGTTGGGCGAGGGCACTCGAATAATATCGGAGATTTCCGAACGGAAAACAGATCTATAACTACAGGTGAGCTGTCACCTTCAACAATCGACTTGATAGATTGTCTTTATCGATGAGTTCGCTCAGAGCAAGTGATCTTGTGTCAGAAAAATAATTTAATAATAGTGAGTATTCGTTCTCCTAGCACTAGTTTAGTGTTCACTTAGAATTAGCAAACTCTAAATACATATCGATTTGGTTAATATCAACAAGTGTTCGGATCACTTACAGCAGGAACATTGTTCCAGAAATATAGTTTTGCCTACTGCAAGTACCTTATTTTCCTACCGTTGGTGAAATTTTTCTTGTCACAATCGACTTTTTTTCAAGAAAACGATTTACTTGGCCGAGTTTTCTCAGTGCATATTATGGACTTTCATTTGCCTATGACTTCCAGCTCCCAAGTTTCGAAGTTCATCAATAAAGAAACCCAAACTGTTCCATTGGAGAAGGATATCGAATTGAGATTTGTTTTTTCTAGTTTCTAATAGGGATATGTTTGGTAGGCAGTGACCTAATGGAAAAATAGGAACCTATGGAAATAATGATTTTTTAATGATGATTGATTGCAACAATATCCTTGTTTCTAAATGAATATTTTTATTTAATCAGGTTTACTCCTTAATGAAAGCAAAAAACGAGAAAATATTTCAAATAATGCGAGCGCTTCCCATTAGCCAACATAAGATAGAAAGAGATAGCTATCCGTAAACACTGCGGGTTGCCTGAACAATATTTTTGCCTCACTCGTCGTTCCAGTTGTTTATATAGAGTTCATTGGGTCAAGCTGTACCAATAGTTGCGTTTTATTTATCCGATTCCGCCACTGGAATCACTTTGATGTGTCGATGTGTCGTTTTATTTGCAACTTTTCCGATTCCGGTTGCTACTTTTCATTTTGTCTCAGCACTACCAGGAATGACGTGGAATGACTGTTGACAGAGTTGCCAAAAAATTATATTAGATTGACGACAAACGACACTTTTTGAAAGTAGAAGACATTTAGCAGACATTTTTGGCGCGAAGTTCACAAGTATAAATTATATTTTTTCAAGGAAGAAAGATTTCATAAAATATGTTCATTCCCAGATAAAATTAATTCTCTCGATCTCAGAGAAGTTTCTCCAATCACCACAAGCGCAGCTCCAAATATTCGTTGATTGATCTCCTAGATTCTTATTTCTATTATCATTATCTTGAAATTATGAGCCCCAGTATATAAATAAAACCTCTTATGTGAATTCTCCCATGCAAGCTTGCATGACCTAGGTCATGAAGTTTCTCGTTTTATTTGTAAACGTCATTCTGTTCCCACCACCGCTAATACCAGAATGGAACAAATAAAACGCAACTAATGTGAGGATATCGGTGAGCCATGTTGTGACAATTCTCAAATTTGGGGCAAAAAAATACATCAATCTAACACACTATAGGTGTTGATATAGCGACCAGCAGATTCTGATACAGATGGATACACAATGAAAATCATTCGATTCTTCGATTTTTATAAAAGTTTCAAGGTCGGTTACATAACGCTTTTATTAGATTATTAAATATTCACTCTGATAATATCCAAGGCAACGTATGCTTTAGCTGATAAATGAGGAGAGTTAATTCCAAGTTGAGTAAACATTAGTATTTTATGCAACGATCCTGTGATGATAGCTATAAATACAGGAGCTCGAGGTAACTTACGATATGAGCCGAAGGCGAGTGTCGTAAACCGTGTGCGAGTGTATTTATAGGCATTAAATAATCGTTGCAAAAACTGTTTTCTACGAGCTACAAATAATAAAATTACCTTTATTTTTTACGCTTTGAGGTGATTGGAATTGAACGTCAAACAACTAAAGCATGTGATAAAGGAACATAAACTCATTTGAAAAGGAATATTCTCAGATGAATTATGAACATAAAAAAATGAATATATTATTATATATAGAGAAATACATAGAGAATTCACATTCTCTCACACAATGAAACACTCTGGGCCCCCCTGAACGCCAGAAATGGTTCTAGAAAACATCGGAACAGAAAGGAGATCACAAGTTATTTCCCTTGACCTATCATATTATGTACTGAAGTCTGATATGGTCACCTTCTAACATATATTTTTGTGAAACATCAGTCATTATGGGGAACTACAATCTGTACAAAATTAAAGGGTGTTGTAAAATTGGTATACAATATCAAAGCGTGTATACGTGAAATATGAATTATAATTGGATTCAAATTAAAAAGCGAAAGCCTCTGCCGAACTGAGCGTGCATGTCGTATTTGATGATTATTATCGATTGAGTTTCATAACGCAGGCGTATTATGTGCAACCTTTCAATGAAATACACACGCGCATCATCGCGCACCCTTGCGCCGTTGACATTTCAATGAGCTGCGAAAGCCACAATGTGGGCCACAATATCAGTCAATATTTTTCTCTTTCATTTTCCTTTCCTAGTTGAATGAGATGTTATTATACACCTATTTGTTCGCTAGTCGGGTTTTCCCGAGGGTTTTCCGATGAGAATGGAAACCACTGAAACCAGTATACTATTATCAGTATCTATTGAGAGTATCACAAGATATGCACCATTGCAAACATAAAGCAGCAAGCTCAGATGGTACGAATGATATATATACATACGGAGCCGCATTAGCGCCAGCGGAGCAAAGAGAGAGAAACTCAGTCATCACCACACTAGTTCATAAAATGAACGAAATTGGTAGATAACGAGAGAAAAACAACTATATACTTTCCTGGCTATATGCCACGCAGAACATATTGGGTTACATCCTCCCGGAATCTATGCAATAGTTCGTATAGACGAATAAAATCGCAAGTGTTTCCTTCCTAAACGCTGTTCAGGAACGCTGACTACCTGCAGACCGGTTTCGAGCTGTTGGCTCTCATCAGTGCGAACTGCGAACCTGACCCAACGTAAACGCAATACAATATATACAATACGAGGCGTTCGAAGTTCGCGAAATGAAAACGCGAACGCCGAACGCCACCTGGCAAGGAAAGAAACACTCCAAAACAAGATCCCATTTCAGGTGAAATGGGAGTGGCTGGTTGCCCGACTGGCGTATTTTCAACTAGGGAAAAAGCATTTTCCCTAGTTGAGAATAATAATTATTGTACAATAATTGTTTTCCAACAATAAAACAAGAGAACATCCGGCAAATCAGGAATGAATGATATTTCATTATATTTAATGGAATTACAGTGCACCTACTACCCAAATATTTCCTTGAATTAATTTTAATTCTTACTGCTTCACTTATATTTTTCATTTCATGAGTAAGGCATGTAACATTTTTGCTGTATGAAATATTGACTTTTGCAAAAATTTGACTTATAATTATTCGTTGTCAAGAAATCGATTGTCTTGCTTCATTCAATTTCTTCCTGACAAGATGAATAAAATAACGAATCTTGATTTTGTGAAATGAAATGAGATTCGACATATCTTCAGTTTTGTATAGATTCTCATACCTAGGTGGTTCTAGAAAATTCAAATGGAAAATACACTTTATTGTTTAATTTTGTGATTTCATTAGTGGTTTTACTGTATAATATTAGTATTTTGCAAATTTGAGTACTTGAGACGAAAATAGATACATATAGGTACTCTTTCATACAGTATCTAATTTGAATGAAATACCAGTGATAGGATTGAGTTTTTCCTCAAATCATATATAATAATAATAATAATAATAATAATGATAATAATAATGTTTATTCACTCTTCATCATACATTTGACATTCAATATTTAAATATTTTCAATAATTTTTTTTTTGCCAAGATAAGGAATAATCATTGAATCACAGTATCAATCACAATATAACAATATGATAATCACATTAATCACAGTAATAACAACAATTAACATAATATTTCAAGTATATAACAGTCACGAATAAACATAGTAGACCTATAGAAACCGAAGTTGTGCATAGGCTGTATATATACGTATACATATATTATGTTCAATCGTTTTGAATATAGTATGTAGGAATACAATTGAGATTTGAAATCCAAGGCAGGGAAAGATGTTCACAATAATCAGGTTTGGAGATGTTGATATTTAATATATTTCTTTATAAATGAGACATTAGGAAAGCAACTTAATTTTGAAAAACCAGTTTAATATAAAATTATTATTTTTATTTTCGTTAATCACAATCAGAGTGAGGATCTTAGACATTCCTGATTTCAATTATATTGTGTATAAATGATCTATCAAGATTGAGGATGTATGAATCTAATTTTTTCTTCAGCAGGTTAGTGGAGTTCGAGGATATAATTAGTTGTTTTATCGTAATATCCAGTGAGTTGTATATACGAGTAGACAAATAAGTAAAAGAACGCTGACCAAGAGATTTTTTTGTCATTTCCGTTTTCGAAAATAGTTTTGATTTTTGTCTAGTGGAATAATCGTGTTGTAGGTTACGAATCTTATTTTTATGTTTGTGAAGGTCAATAACTATATATATTTCTGAAAAATATCTGTCGAAGATCGAAGCACTTGGTCTCTTTAAAGAGTTCATCTGTGGGGTGTCTGTTTCTCTTTTTGAATATTATTTTTAAAAATAAGTTTTGTAATACTTGCAATTTTCTTAAGTGTGTCTCTACTGCACCACCCCAAGCAAGTATTCCATAGTTCATCCGTGATTCTATAAGTGCATAATATACAATGTCTTCATATGTTGAGTACTTAAAATATTAGAAAAATATTTAATTTTAATTTTATATATACTGGGTGAGTCGGGAGGAACGCACCAAACTCCAGGTGTGTATTGTACAGATATAAATAATTAAAAAAAAAAACCATATGATCTTATACGATTCTCATTTGTTTTCATACCAAATTTGAATAGATGTGTGGAATTTTATAAGACTTTAATCGTACAAACTCGATTATAAACGCGTCAAACACTGACACTGACACGAACACATGTCAGAACAACAAAACAGAAGAAACAATCGAGTCTTTAGTATTAAAGTCTTATAAAATGCCACAAATCTATTCAAATTCGAAATGAAAACATATGAGAATTGTATCAGAACATATGGGTTTTTTCAAATTATTTTTACATGTACAATATACACTTCACCTGGAGTTTGATGCGTTCCTTCCGACTCACCCTCTATATGTCTCGTCCACGACATTTATATCAATATCGATATAGAAAAACCTGATGTTCTTCTCGGGATCAGCATTATTATTACGAGTTAGATTATGAATGTCAAGCCAATATGATACTTTCTTTCAAAACAATATTTATATATAACTATATATAAGTATTAGGGTTACTAGGATCTTTCGATGTACAGAGTGTTGTGTCATCTGCAAATAACCTAAGTTTCCTTTTAACCAAAATTAATATTGAATTTATGTAGACGAATCAAAAATAAAATTGTTTCCAAAACTGACCTTTGCGGTGCACCTTATATTATATTCATTAGGGATCTATACAAGTACTATTCACGTCAACATATTGTTTTCTGTTTGTTATGAAATGAATAATTCCTGAACCCAATATAATGAATTTGTCCATTGATACGCATTGAGACTAATTTATTTATTGGAATATTATGATTTACAGTGTCAATTTCGAGAGTACCTATTTTGTGTAGTTGGCATTTTGAATTTAAAAATTAATCTGGATTAAAACATCTCAGTTGCCTCTGTCTACGCATTCATAAAGTACTGTCGGGTAATAGAGCCACGTTAACAGAAAATATTTTTTATTATTGATATATCAAGATTATCAAGAGTTTACATTCAAATATAAATCATCAGACTTAAATTATTTCAGGAAATAAAAATGGAGAAACTTCAACATAACACAAACACTCATCAAAAAAATATATATGCAAACTTGCTTTTTGGCCTTATTACCGAACTATGCAGATTATAAGGCCGATGATAAATAATCGAGGAAGGTTATAAAGCCGAATATGAAAAACGAGTCATAGAATGCATTCTGGGCAGACAAAACCTCCTGAGTCTTCACTAGTTATAGGCCCACACCTTCCTCATGTACCCAGGTGCCACATGATCATAATCATTGTTGCATACTGAACACAGCCAAACTGCGTTGGCTGTATGAATACTTCCCTTTTCACTTCTTGGGCTCGATAATTGAATGCTTTTTTGCGTTTTGTAGCTTTAACAGGCTGCATATCGGGTATTACTAACACTTCGAAATGTGTTTTGCACCAAGTGCTCGTTTAATCGAACCAGACTGCCCACTAAACATGATACATAACAAAAATATTCTTCAGTTATTATAAGTTTTGTGATATTGTTGAAATAACATTGCAATAATGTCCTTCTGAAGTATCCAACATAATACTATGAAGTAAAACGTTTATGAGACGTTGCATCAATATTGAAATCAATATCATTAGATAATATTGTGATATGTTGATTTTAGGTTCTTCAGATATATCTCAGACAGAGTTGTTATATTATTTGTGCAACGTTTTCGTCTGAATAACATCACAAAGTAACAAAGTAATATAACATTTATGTTTAAGTTATGTTTTCATGTTTAGTGGGTGTATACTATTCCTCAATGTCCGACGAGGAATCCCACAACGTTCTGATACTGATTTTTGAGACATCCCCTGTCTTATTATAGTTGAAGAGCCTCCTGCATCATTTCTTCAGTCCAGTTGGCTCTGATGCCACGATTCTTCTTTTCCATATCTAAAAAATTAGATTAAGAAATCTTCTGAAATTAACTTTGTTGCATGCCTTACTGCCAGATACAATCTAAATAGCAATTATTTTTGGCAGATAATAAGGCCGGGGCCATATCACCTGTCGAGTACGATCGATACTTTCTTGAGTTTGAGAAAATTCACCAATAACAGAAATATCAAAATAATGAGTTTCATCTATTGTCTAAGTGCATCAACACTAATATTTGTTTCTATCAAAATGTACGAGAAACTAATTGTAACAATGGAAATAATACTCACTTTTTCGAAGCAAACTTTATAATGAGGCACATGAACAATCAGGAAAACGTAAACACGGAGCACTTGTCGCACAAAAATGGCACTGCGTTCGAATCGTTGCATCAAAGCATCATACAGGTTATTTCTGAATATTTCCAAACATAGATGACACTGGGCGCATGAAATTCTGATGATTTGTTCATCTATAGCTATTGGCCTTTTAACCTGTCAGGCCTTATTACTCGACAGTACTAGTACAAATGAAGGGTCCTCTCGCTCCTCTCCTATCCACCCTCTCTCCCATACACCACACAACAACAAAAGAACTGAGTAATGTCCAATCAAACAATCCAACTGTCGCACAAAAGAACCACCCCTCGACACACGTCACGTGACGCGGGACCGTCAGGTCAGGGCCTACTCACCATTTCCTCCTGGTCGTTAATCATGTCCCTTTCTCTATCGATGACGCTGTCGTCGCTGCAAGAGCTCGATGCCCTCAAGCCGGTACTGCGGTAGAAGTCCTCCCGTCTCTGCATCTCTCTGGCGTACAGAGAGGGTACTAGCTTGTAGACTAGAGATTGCGTTTGGGGGTCGGCCCTGGAAAAAACAATTATATTGATTATTTCTTTCACACCTGGCTGCACCTATGAAATTCCATGGTTGAAGTCACATGATATGCGATTTAGCGGCTATTTAGGTGACCAAATATAATATGAGCGGCCATTCTGTTCAACAGCATAAGAGTGCTATGATTGTCAAAGTTTTACACTACACCTTTTTCAATTGTAATTCAGAAAGTGTAACTCGTAATTCAGATTAGTAAAATCTAAGTGAGAAAGTGTAACTTGTGATTCAGATTAGTTAATTGTTATTCAGAAAGCGTCAATGGTAATTCAGATTAGTCAATTGTAATTCAGAATGCATAACATGTAATTCAGATGGGTGAAATGTAATTCAGAAAGTGTCACTTGTGATTCAGAATAGTCCATTGTAATTCATAAAGCGTAATTTGTAATTCAAGTATCTTTGAGCATGGTGAATGGTGGTGTGTTTTGTACCGCCTTAGGACAATCACCTCCATCTTTGGCCTGGTCAATATTCTGTTCAAGATAAACAAGTCGTTGTTCTCAAGGAGAATGGATGCATACGGGTTGTTCCAAGTTTCTGAATCATTGGTGATACTTTTTGAATTATAGGCTTTTCTCGGGTTATTCTTTCTGAATAACAATTGACGGTTTCTGAATTACATTTCACTATTCTGAATTACAAGTTACACTTTCTGAATTACATTTTACTTATCTGAATTACATATTACGCTTTACAATTAACTAATCTGAATTTCAAGTTATACTTTCTGAATTACAATTAACTATTCTGAATTACAACTTAAACTTTCTGAATTACAATTGAAAAAGGTGTAGTAAGTTTGACATTTTATATCAATCACTTGAAAATTGACACAATTTCCGAAGAAAATTTAGATACCTATACTATGTCAACTCATTCAGCGAACATGCTGGTGAACATGGTGGTATTGAAAAACATATTTATAGATGAAAATATCTCTTCGAAATCATCGGTTATTGTTAATATAGGACAGGAAAGACTGTTCCAATTACTTCACCAAGATTCGACATCGTACAGAATATAATAGACCATTTGTCTGGCTGACTGACAAAAACATCCCATGCAAAAGCTATATAGCAAGGTCATTTATTATCCGATTCTGATAAGAATAAGACCAACATGACATTCTCGAATAATACGTGAATGCAATAATGTTTTTTTTTTATTTCAGCTTTCAGGCTAGCAGATATATATATTTTTTGAAGATTTGTTCCTGATCGTGATTTCATTTAAACTGAGTAATATATAGCATGTTGGTTTTCGCACATACTTATTGAGGAAAGATTGCAAATACTCCACCGACGATTGATTGACCTTTTTTATGAAATTTGAATAAAATTTAATTATTCATTTTACTTGGTTCTTTGGGATTTTCTCTCCTCGTTTCTATAATATAAAAGTATTCGTATTATTTCAATATATTTGTAGAGGGACAAATCAGATGATTTGCCCCAAAATGTCACTGCGTTTAACAAATTTTTCTATCAGGGAGTCTAAAAGAAAAATCCAGTAGCTTGTCAGTGACAATTTGTTTGAAAAAATTTTTGAAGGAAAGAAATATAGATATATTGAAAAAATATCGAATTTGTACTTATCTTTGGACGTTTCGGGACCGATTCTGCCCCCGTTCTCAACATGTAAATGCAAATTATTTTTCTTTGAAAGTTGTGCTGCGTATATAGTTTGACAAAGAAAAATAATTTGCATTTACATGTTGAGAACGGGGGCAGAATCGGTCCCGAAACGTCCAAAGATAAGTACAAATTCGATATTTTTTCAATATATCTATATTTCTTTCCTTCAAAAATTTTTTCAAACAAATTGTCACTGACAAGCTACTGGATTTTTCTTTTAGACTCCCTGATAGAAAAATTTGTTAAACGCAGTGACATTTTGGGGCAAATCATCTGATTTGTCCCTCTACAAATATATTGAAATAATACGAATACTCATCGAACATTTCAAAAAAAAATTCATATCAGCAGAGGTTTTCTTTATTTTTCTCAACTAATTATGGACGATAGTCAGATGGTTATACGTCACTTACTTTAAAAAAAGTATTCATCAGAAACAACTCAAAAAATATGTGTTAACCATCATTTGAACAAAAAAAAAATGACAGTCGCTGACATCAGAGCTTGAATTAATATAAATATTATCAGTGCCATTTCATAGTTAGTATTTGAGAGGTTATTTCATTTCCTTTTTTGTTCATCAAAATCGTGTGATGATTTGATGTATAATAACGGCGCGGTGGCTTGTATTTTGTCAGTCATTCTGTGTTTCAGGTTTATGATTGAAATATTTCAGGTAAAGTCCTATAATATATTGTTTCTAAGTATGAATATAGTGGAATATTATATGAAAACGATATTCATCAGAGTATATTATACTACTCCAGATAATGGAGGTGTGGATTCATATTATAACTTTCCTGCATAGTAGATCCGACTGAAATGTACAAGTTCGTTTTAGTATACCTTCATTGAAGAGGGAACTCTACTATATAGCATATTGTCGTTGAGATGTGAATACCTCCTATGTGACAATTTCAAAATTGTTCAGGAGAGATGAAAATCTTCTTGTTTGAACTAATAGTATTCTAAATGCATGTGATTTTTTTTGTATAATCAAATATGTCATCAGATTACTTTAAGACAGCTTCAATATCGAATTTGTGTTTTGACTAAGACCAATTATTAATAAATTTATATTTTTGGAGGTATTGCACATTCTGTAGAAGATCACATGAGAGATAGTACTTTGGAGTTTCACTTGGGAGGTATCACCACAAGATCTATTGTCGCACATAGGAGAGTTGTTTCTATAGCCTTTATACATTGATGAAATGAGAAAGCGTTATGTTCAGAATAGGGAATTAAATAGTAGACCCGAGCAAAGTAAACTGATATTTTTGTATATTTATCACTTTGAAAAATGACTATATTATAAATGAAATAAGTGTAATGAAAAAAAAAATCATAATCCTCATCGATGATGATTTGGTCTTCATTTAGGAAGATAACAACCTTATTTCTTCTGCCTCTGTTGATGCGGTAGCACATCATAAAAAGCATGGTGGTCCATTTACATTACGGATTTCAGTTCCTATACAGATATTTGAGTTGAGTTTTGTAAAGCTGTTCCTTATAAATTTCCATTTTTTGGTTTTCACGCCGTCGTGGCATCAGTCCTTTCTTCAGAATAATCTATAGCGTGGAGTATAATTTTCCCCATTAGGTAAGTATTTCAGTTGTCTGATATCGACAACTACATGATCTCTGACTCTTTTTCCTGGTCTAATTGAGTCAAAGTTGGATGGTAACTCATATTTATTGAAAAAGGTGTAATCTAAATTTTTTATTTCATATGGATTTGTAGAACGCGTGAGTCTCATCCGCGCTAAGTAATCTGAAGGTGAACAGATCAAAATAAAGGAGCTTAAATCATACGAAAACTCACCATTCATTTTGCAGCTATAATCAACAACCAACTCGGTGAATACACTGCAATACATATGGAATATCTCCGAAGTATCGGTGAAAGGGTTCACAACAAAACGAATGCAATGTAATATCTCCCATGTAACACTTCTTCACACTGGAGATATTTCTGTCTCCTATATATGATGAACCTGTCACATTGGAGAAAATTGAACATGATGGGCTTTTATATTATAGGATAAATATTTCTGGATTGGAGGTGTTATTTTGACTTGTGCGAATGTACAACTGATTCGAATGCTGTAAAAATACCATTTTGACCAAATATGTCACATTGGAGGTATTCACATCTCAACGACGAATATAGTGATCGAGCTGATCGAGCGCAATATTGAATGCAATGAAGAAGTGCTGTTAATTCTTTGTTAAATCCACTTTTCCTCATTTATGTAGTATAAATATGAATATGGTTGAACGGTACTCAATCCACCCTGTTCGTGATGAAGTTAACTATCATATGAGGATGTAGCCCAGTAGGTATATTACATCATTTTACTTTAACTCAAAAGTGAAGTTTACTGGGAAGAATATCTGTCCATATATCACGTGTTTTTCCCAGTGAACTTCACATAGTAGGTATTCTTTACAGACAATAAACGAGCGGCTTGCGAGAGTAAAGCGCACACTGTATATCGATAATACTAGATCTCCACGATATTTCGATATGATCAATAACGATCAAATTAATTAGGCTGAGGATGGACATATACAGGGTGGGTCACGGTAGATGGCACCTTAGACGTTTACGGAGAACGGGACATAAGATCATTCTGAAAATTTGGTTACTCAAGTAATTGCTCTTGATCTATCGATCTAAAATATTTTCAGCCCTGCGGCGTTGCCGCTTCTATCGAAAAGTAGCAACAACTTTGTTATTTTGAATGGAACACCCTGTATTTTATTGCATCTTCAGATTCTCTCTGAAGAGCTGATTTCATCGATGTATCACATTTGGGGTCTAGCGGAAATGATTACAGAGATATAGGGTGTGAAAAATCGACATTTTTCAACTTAAGGAATTTTTTTTGTCGAAACTATTCATTATTGGTCAAAACGGCTTACATGTCCCTATCTCAACTTTTGATTAACTATCTACTGATATTTAATTGGGACATATACCGGGTGATCAAGAATCTGAATTCTGCACCACCCTGTATTTGTTTCAATTAAATGTCAGTAGATAAGTCATGGAAACCATCCATTCTCAAAGTGGCCCAGTATTTTTCTCCCTTTGTCAGTAGATAGTTGATCAAAAGTTGGGATAGGGACATGTGAGCCGTTTTGACCAATAATGAATAGTTTCGACAAAAAAAATTCCTAAAGTTGAAAAATGTCGATTTTTCACACCCTATATCTCTGTAATCATTTCCGCTAGACCCCAAGTGTGATACATCGATGAAATCAGCTCTTCAGAGAGAATCTGAAAATGCGATAAAATACAGGGTGTTCCATTTAAAATAACAAAGTTGTTGCTACTTTTCGATAGAAGCGGCAACGCCGCAGAGCTGAAAATATTTTAGATCCATAGATCATAGCAATTACTTGAGTAACCAAATGTTCAGAATGATCTTATGTCCCGTTCTCCGTGAACGTCTAAGGTGCCATCGACCGTGACCCACCCTGTATATGTCTGTAACATGTACCAATTGATTTCATCGATATTGATCATATTAAAAGGTCGTGGAGATGATTTCGAGTACCATTTAGTAGTTCCGATGAAATTTAGTAAACAAAAAATATCGCTGTAATACATAGAAGGAACCGTGAAAATGGCCGATTCTGATTTATTCTAAAGACCAAGAGTGGAATAGTCACTTATAACTACACCTTTTTGTGTCGAAGTAAACTTAACATTTCGATGAATATTTTTTTGGCTGGAAGTTGAACGAAAAAAAAATTCCTCGCAGTTTTTTGAGTTCAATTTGATAACATTAGCATTATAAATATGTTTGTTGTTCTCGGTTTTCAATGTGTTTTCATCATTCATCACGGTTAAAATTTATCGAGTTGAATTGATCTCCAGATCTACACGACTTTGTGTCAATAATCCAGGTCCACACCGGATGAAACAAAATGGCTCAGAAATATGAAAAAATTTTAGAAATCATGTACAGACAGAATTTCAACTAAGTTTATAAGTTCTTGATGAAACGAATTATACATTTTTATTCTGACGAAAAGCTCCACTCAATAGGAATTTTTACCGTGTACGTAATAGTTTTTCATAAATCAATCCGAGTTATGCTTACTTTATACATGGCTTTATTTCAGCAAATCAAAATATTCCGAAAACGGTTCACAGTATATCAAGTTTCGCCTTTTTAGTGCATTCAATCATCTTCCAAGTTCATCTAATGGGTTGCGTGCAAGAACTGTGATATGACTGACCCTGGAGGATGATGAACATTGAAACACAACCTCACTTTTCTTATATGTTTACAAGTGATTGAAATAGTTTTTCACAATCATTTTGGCATAGAAATCGTATTTTTCAGCTTTTCATTAATGCGCTCATGCCATCACATTGTGCAGTTGTACAATGCACAAAAACTGCAGCAGAAGACGAAGGAATCCTGTTGGTACATTATGATTTAAAAGTAAGTACCTACTATAGTCACTCACATAGTTTTCATTTTTGGAATTTAGTAATTTCCCTGATTTCTCATCGAAATTCCTTCTGCAATTGGAGCTAATAAAAATACACATGAGATTTCTAAAATAATGCAAGGAGTGGTCTGACATCATGCTGACGAAATATGATCGTGTGTATTGTAGACATTTTCAATCTATTAGCAGTATTAGCTTGTATTGCAGAAGTGGCAGAAGGAATTTTAATAAGGAATGACAACATTTCATAATGATAACTATGTGAGATTGCTATTTACCTGAGAAATCATATATTCCTTTATCTCTCGCTGCATTTTTTGTGCATTGTACAACAGCACAATGCGAAGGCATGCATGCTTGAATTAATGAATAGAGCAAAAAACACGATTCGTATGCCAAAATATCGTGAAAAACTATTTCAATCCTTTGATTCTTCTGTGAACAAATAAAAAAAGTAAGGTTGTGTTTCAATAATTCACAGAAGAGTGAGGTTGTGTTTCAATATTTCACCTCCATCAGGGTCGGTCATCGTGCACGCAACCTATGAAGAAAAAGTCAGAACAGCAGTGTCAAGTACATTAAGTACATAAAAACTAACTAACCAATACATGTTAGTTTCATTTATATGGGTGAACAGTGTAGTAAAATGATGTTTTCAGAGGGAATACGATTCCCCATTATACGAACAAAATTAATATTATATGTGATCTGAAACTCACCTGAAGTAAACTTGAGATTTCTTTTTATATACAGTGTTGCATGTTGGGCAGCCAGTCTTACTATTTTCGAAATAACGTAGAATACATCCACGACAAACTGAAAATAAAAAAAATATATATCGATATCAGATTTGCATGTAGTGGTGTGAAATTAGGGATACTTTTAGGTCCACATGCATATTGCATTCATATACGGAGCACATAATAAAAATACCAAACTAAATGATACATCTACGTCGGGAGGAAAGCACCAAACTCCAGGTGTGTATTGTACAGGTATGAATGATTAAAAAAAAACATATTCGATTCTCATTTTACTATTCATTCGTTTTAATGATAATTTCTCAATTAGTCTAAGACGGGAAACTGGAACAATTGGGAAGTCACTTGAAATAATATATCATACTATTGACTACACCATGTTGTTTGAATTTATTTTCCTTTGAACATTTTTCTAGATAGAAAATTTCTCTAGTGCAAATACTTAGTGAGTTGAAGAGAACACGCGTTATGGCAAGAGATTTCAACAATTATCATCCGTCATTTTGTTTCGCATAATTATTTTTGTCTAAAATTGTCTTACCGCATGGAAAATTATAACTTTACAAATAAGGTACACTTGACCACCCATTTTGATTAATAAATCTTCCGAAATGGCGCCGATGTGCCATTCTAACCACAATTGGAGCAAAACAAAAGGTCCCAGCCGTTCAAATGTTAATTAGGTGGGGTAACTTTATTGACATACTGCAGGAAACATCGTATGAACCATCAGTTGGAAGATATGAAGTTATCTATATTGTTTCCAGATAAAATATACTAACTAAACTCCATTTCAAAAGCCACTTTGGTTGAGTCTGTACATGATGGAACAGGATATAAATATCAAACGAAAATTAGTTTTACTTATTATCATTGCTATTTTCGTAAAACTTCACCTGAATTCAATCGTTATCAACTCGAGACAAATATATAAATTTTGTAGATTCTGGTGGTAATTGTGGTATAAGCACCACTAGCACCAGCGCCCAACTCCCAGATGCGAAAGCTATATAGGCATCCCGCCATAGAACCGAATTTATATGCGCATGTCGGCGTCGCCGTGGTTACAAGAATGACTTACTGCTTCTACTAAGATGGGTTGAACCCTGCTTTGACCACTCCACCATTCCACTTGGCCAAATATACATTAATTTTTCAGTTTTATTATTGAAATAATAATTAGGTATACTGATCTTTGTAGCCAAATTGCGAGAAGGAAACAACTACCCAAAATGTGTACATCATATTTGAATATCGGGTAAATAAAAAGTACTTAAAATACTTAAAACTGGTACTTAAGGTACTGTTAACAGGTACTTTGAATACTGAAGTACTTAAAACGACACTTAAAAGCTCATTAAATTGTATTTAATGTATCAAAAATGATACTCAAAGTTCTTAAAATTCCATGAGTTGTTTCCCCCTTGCCAAATTGGTTAATACGTGCATGATGGCTATTTTTTTTCTTTATGAATATGCAACAAAAATAGTTTTAATCTTTGGTAGAAGTCCATATTGCTCAAAGTGGAGTGAAATATTTCAAAGGAAGGAAGGAATGCTCGACGTTGACTTTGACTCATGTCAACTTCTTGCCTACGCCATTATTTGACATTATTTCCAGTGATGTTTTCTAACCAAATTAGTTTATATTTAGACACGTGCTGCATGGCTGTTTGCCCCATCAATTTTATTGATATTTTTTCCTTAAGTATAGCGCTTTCATAAGGAGACGGCACCGTTAATTTATGCATGGTGTGGTCAAAACAAATCTTTTGGCAATACCCTTTATATACCATTTTGGTATATCGAATTTCAATCAAAATAATGGTATGGGACGATGGTATGGGCTCTCAGGGCACGGGGCCCTTCATTTATTGATAACCCCTTTTTCATTATAAGAATTGGATATCTCGACTATGGGCTTGACAACAATTCCACAAATAGCAGCATCAAAAATTTTTCCAACTCCAAGTAAGTCAAGCATGAATTAGGTAATTCTTTCACATCAACCTTCATTTTGTATTGTAGAACTTTCAATTAGGCTGAAGGTGGTCTTTTATAAGACCGAAACCTGTCCCTTATGATTTTGTAACAACACCATTAAAATTTGTGGAAATTACTTCGAGCATTCCTTCCTTCCTTTGAGAAATAGTATTACCATGTCTGTGAATAGTGGTTCCATGTTTTTTTAAGTGCAGGACAAAGGGTGATGAGTGAAATAAACATTACATTTGTCTCCGTGTTTGTGTTATTCGAGGTAACGAATTTTGAGCCATCAAACATCAAAGGTGGCATCAAAGCTTTCGCATCTGGTAGTTGGGTGATTTGTGACTGTGGTATAAGGATAATTGAATACTTACAGACGTGGAAACATTCAGTCAGCGCAGTGGCATCGATCAAATATCCTTCGCATAATCGACAGGTGATTATGCTGTTCAAGTCCCTCGTTAGCATTTTACTCCTTTCTTGACTCATCGTTTTCTTGTTTGTCTCTTCGTATGCGAAACTGGAACAAAAATAAAATATATGTCAATTCTTCTCCGAAACAGGACAAAAATGGATTCAGCAAAATACAATATTCAATGCAACCTATAGGGGAAGTTCAATTTAAAGAGACGCACCCTGTATATATAGATATTTCAAAGACGTTCTCGAAATTAACATCATGTGTCCTAAAATTAACCTCCTTCGAGATACAGCTATACTGTCAGTTGATTGAAGAAATATTGTAACAATATCGCTGATGATACAAGGTGTTTCAAAAAAACCTAACCCCCTTGCTAGGGTAGGTAGAACATTGCAAATTAAGTTGGGTTTGCTCAGTAAAAAAATGTTGTAACTCCATCCGTTTTCAAGATACAAGGTGTTGAAACAATATTTTTTGTTTTGTACACATTTTTTACGATTATGTTGAAACTACTGGCAACATTGTGATGAAATTTTGTATGGATGTTTCTTGGAATCTGACACATCGCATGCATTCGTTTTTATATCTGACTCTCATAAAGGGCGCTAGTTACACGGTTCGTACCGAGTAGTTTTGAACATAACATTTTTGAGGTTAGATTAATCAATCCAAATTTGATGTGCATATATATATGCCCACTTCGTAATGCCACATCAAGTACCAAAACAATTTGTGTGAAAACGGTAGACAGTTGATTAGCAAAGCAATAAAGAATCTTGTTGAGGACTATAATTCCAATTTATCATATACACCCTATTTCCCACAGTTCAAACTATGTGGAGAGAGCAAACCGTACCATTTATACTGCCATTACTGCCATTAAGAGTATCAACGGTATCCACAAATCTTGGAACAAAGAACTTCCAAAACTTTCTTATTCTATGAGAACTTCTGTACATATGATGAAGTAACGGGGTAAGTCCCGCATTTTTTAACTTTGTGCGCGAGGTACCATGTTCAGGGAATTATTATGGAAAGTGTGAAACAGAATAGGAATTATGTGATAGGGATAAATAGGCTCAAAATATATCAGGAATGTCTCATAAAGTTCAAAATAAATTGAATTCGACTTATAAAAGGAACTGTAAATATTATAACTCGAGACATAGGGACAAAGAATTTTTTTCTACAAACGTCAAAAAATGACAAGGTTCGCGCATTGATAACAAATTGCGAAGTGACACTTTTTTTCAGTTTCCTACGTTACCATGATTCCTTGCACATAACAATGCGCGAAGTAAAACAGTGCGCGAAGTACCTACTTCGCGCATTGTTATGTAAAATATATGAGATATTTTTAATCCAACTTAATGGTCCTCAATCGAGCAAACATCCACGAAATCATTTATTTCTGAATGTTCAACCATAACTTCGTATTATATCTTGGAGCGCACGAAAGGAAATTCCTATTATGTTCGTGGAACATCGTGCGTACCTAGGGAGGATAGGGGGAGGCTTTTTAAGCCAGTTCAACACTATTTTTCATATCAAGCTAAGCATATTTTTACCTCAGAACTATATTTTTTGACGTTTGTAGAAAAAATTTTGTTTGCAACTCGAGCGCGAAATACTTTGGTCATCTCGACTATTTTTTTAACTCGGCAACGCCTCGTTAAAAAAATCAGATCTCGATCACCAAAGTAGCATTTCGCGCTCTAGATACAAAAATAACTATTTGTTGAGGATGAAGTTTGTAAAAGAAATGAAGTTTTATCTAATGCTGCTGATAATTTCGCCCAGGAATTAGCGCCCCGTTATGTACTCTGCACAGGACATAAGAAAACAATCAAAATTTGTTTATATTCGCAAAGATGAGGATAGTACCAATGCAGGTATGTGGCTTATACAAGATTATAAGCATATCATGGTCCGATGTCTGATGTGCATTGATGAGGAAATGGGATCGGAAAATGACGTTGGATTTGTTTGATCGAAGAAATCCTTTTAATCTGTGTGGGTAAAGCAACCGTGCGAAGCCGGACCAGACATAATATGATCATGATATGAGTGGCTCATGAAAATAATTCGAAATTGATTCAGTTCCGGCGTAAATTGCCTGGTCAGGTCCGGAGGGAACCAGAACCAGAGAACCACCAACGACCACAAATGCCTGCTGCCAGCGCTGCCCCTCCCAACTCAGAGACGCCCACCTCTCGCGCTGACCCCAGCAGCGAAGGCGAAGGCGGCTAGGCTGATGCACTGAGGGAAATGTGTTGTTATTATAAATAGATTTGTTTGAGTATACAGGGTGTAAATTTGAAAACTTTCAATGCGAATATCTCGCAAAATAAAAAAGTTAGAAAAACGCCGCTTGGCGCAAAAATGCTAAAGAGTTAAGGGGAACTAGAACCACCATA
Source organism: Phaedon cochleariae (assembly GCA_918026855.4). Lineage (NCBI taxonomy): Eukaryota > Metazoa > Arthropoda > Insecta > Coleoptera > Chrysomelidae > Phaedon > Phaedon cochleariae. The sequence goes on along the minus strand of OU896708.1, from coordinate 17,679,659 downwards.
TTTCAGTGGAGCACTGAGAAAAACTGGTTAATTAAAACGTCTAGTTGGTATTTTTTTAGTACCGGTAATTAAAAATATTTGGAATTTTATTAACAATGACAACGTATCCTTATTTCCTACAAATGACTTTTCTATTTTTCGCCAATTATTTGTCATCAATAAAAATACTATTTGTGACAGAATTATCACAGTGTTGTCTATTCAGTCAATTGAAATGTCATATTGGGGTTAAAAAACCTCATTCTGGGGTTACTAACAACAGCTGACTATTTGCCACAACTGATGACACATTTATCGTAGAAGGTTTATTATTATTCATAGCAGAAATTGTTTAGCCATAACTAATAATTTTAGTTGTACTGCGTCGTTCGGGACCGCCTCGCGTCTCTTCGGGACCCACCTGCAAAAATTGCATCTTGCATCTGTTTGTCTTTCTGTTTCATCATTTGAACTTGTATCTTGATAGTGGATAGATCGCACGGTCGTCGAGCTTAGACAAAATAAATAAAATAATTGTCTAGTGTAGCCGGGAGCGTCGTGTTCTTGCTGGTTCACTGCTCTGTGTGTTTTCAAATCACTGTTTTGTGTTTTTTTGCACTTCGCGCTGAGCCATTTGGCATTTGGTTGGCAAAATGATAATTCGTAGTTTACCATCGTTATCTGTGCGTCACTAGTTATCAGGTTTAGGTACCTATTCACAATTCAGTTCAGTTTATGACGGGCGACGGTGAGAAACGTCCAACCGACGTCATGTGTACACGGTGTATATTGAGAATTTCCTCTCTTTTTGCTGAGCTGTGGCCTGTGGCACTTACGGTGTGTGGTGTATTCCTGTTCACGATTCCATTGGAAATTGGAAAAAAAATGGAATACAATCTGTTATTATTAGAATGGGGCCTTGATTTTAATTGATATAAAACCATTAAGTTGCCAGAATAACTAAATTATATTTCAAACGTTACTAAATCACTTTTAATAGTAACTAGATTCCATTTCAGTCACAATTAAATATTTAATTTGCAACAACACACTCACTATTAACGTCAGAAGAAATGAGTAATTGCCCCAACTGGGATAATTTGTTGTGATAACAAACATATATTGAAACAGTACTAACAATCTAATTGTCATAACTATGTATCTTGATTGTGGCAAATAAAACTTGGTATTATTCCTTAAAAAGGCTTATTAGTTACCACAACAACGTCATAGATGACTCAACTAAACTTTTCATTAGAGGCAAATAGGCGTTTCCAGAAACACAGAATTATTTATGGCAACAACTAATGCTTGCTGTCCCCTATCGTACTAAAAAATTTTTCTGTAGTTACTAATTTTTTAGTAACGGCTACAAATTTTTTCCCTCAGTGAGGGATGAGTCACCCTGTCAGCGCAACACACCCCAACTTTGAAATGTCAAATGACACTACCTCTTTTGTGATACCTCAAATGAACGGTCTCAGTCAGTAGTATTCACCTGTACAAGACTTTTTTTCCACCCACTACAGGGTGTACGAAAAACATTAATTCGAGGGTCTAAATTTGAAAACTTTCAATGCGAATATCTTGCTAAATAAAACAGTTAGGAAAACGCCGTTTGGCACAAATGCTACAGAGTTAGGGGGAACTAGAACCACCATACTTCAGTAAAGGGATGAGTCACCCCGTCGGCGCGACACACTCCATCTTTGAAATGTCAAATGGCACTACCTCTTTTGTGATATCTCAAATGAACGGTCTCAGTCAGTAGTATTCACCTGTACAAGACTTATTTTCCATTCACTACAGGGTGAACGGAAAACATAAAGTCGAATAAAATGAAATGCAGAATGCCGTTATATTCCAATAGATGGTGTTCCAAAATGTTAGAATGGCATTTGAACATCGATTATACTATTACTTACAACAGAATTAAATACATTTTGAACATCTGATCAAATAAAATATCCTTTTAACACAATTCATTTTATTTTATTCGACTTTATATTTTTCGTACACCCTGTAGTGAGTGGAAAAAAAGTCTTGTACAGGTGGATACTACTGACTGGGACTGTTCATTTGAGGCATCACAAAAAAGGTAGTGCCATTTGACATTTCAAAGTTGGGGTGTGTCGCGCCGACGGGGTGACTCATCCCTTGACCGAAATATGGTGGTTCTAGTTCCCCTTAACTCTTTAGCATTTTTGCCAAACGGCGTTTTTCTAACTTTTTTCTTTCGCGAGATATTCGCATTGGAAGTTTTCAAATTTACACCATGTATGCTTCGTTCCTTCGTGCCACCTCCTTGTCATCAATATACCTTATTGAATACTACCATCATGTAATTTGTAAATGAGTCGTTGACCAAAAACAAATGATTCGTTATAGGAGCTAATTCTTTCAATATTAACCTCTTAAGCGAATAAGACGATTATATCCGCAAACAAGTAATCGTTGCAATACGAGTATGACGAATATATTCAACGACGGATTTTTTCTGGTCCCCTCCATGAATAACACGTATAAGTTCGCAAGCCCCACTCTTCACTATGAAGAATTTGGTGTAAACAACTCGGTAGGTGCATTACGATTTCTAAGAAAAAGATAATAGCTAAAGACAGTTGGTTCGAACTCATCTCAAGAAATAATATATAAGAAGTTGCTCTTGCATAAGATGTATTTTGCGATGTTGAATTCCTACATATACCCTACAAAAAAAGTGGTAGTATGGAGCCCATGAGTATTCCAATAAGGCGTTCAAAATCAGATATTCCTAGTCGGCTAAAGTCGGCTTACAGAATGGCACTTTCCAGCCATCATTCCTCGAACAGCAAATTAGAAAAAACCAACAAAACAGTGTGTTCTATGTTCACAGAGGGGAGTAAGGAAAGAATCCGGATACTGGTGCTTGGATTACAGAACTGGACTTCGTTCATCTTCTTGTTTCAGAGATTATCATACCAAGTAATCGGTGATCGTCAAAGTCTTTGGAAATATGCCATCAACGATGAGTTTATGGCAATGACAATGTTTGAAATATCTCATGTAATTCTGCTATAACCTTCCCTTATACTGATCAAGACGAACATATACGTGAAAATTAACTAATTCGAATATGACGGATATATACGCATGTGACGATTTTGTCGCCCAGAGTGCGTGCATCTGTCATGCATCACAACATATTTCTCAAGGAGTAACTTCCATGAGTTTGTCACAAACCTGTTCGTTATATCCAAACTTTCTGGAATCCTATATACTCTCGAATTACCATTTATTAACTGGTAACAAATTCTCTCCACAGTTTAATTGCCTGGAGAATAAGAAATTGATCTTGAGAGAAACAAATTATTTGTTAAGAAATTATTGACCTCCCCATGACGTAGTGATATTCTCATCAGCGCATGCTCGAGGTTGGAATGCAGTAGGTAGTCGTAGTCAACATTTTAGTCTGCAAAGGACGCCTAGTTTGTGCTGAAGCATAGGTATTACACGAAGTGGCTGGTAAGTTTTTATTGAATAATGTTCTTCAATTCCTAAGACTCAATAGCGAGTCTGCATAGTGAATAAATCATATACTAGCATTTATTTCTCCATCAAGTGTTATTATTAATTAAATTCCTATTTATTTTTATCGTCTGACTACAATTCTTACCAATTTGATAACTATTAGGCATGATGATACATGATACATGATGTTTTCTAAAGCTTGTTCTATAGACTTCCAATGATGGAGGAAACACTGAGAGGGTGGGGTCTTGGAAATTTTGTTGGAAGATTCCGCGAGGTAAAATGGTTAATTCTCCTGTACATAGGATGATTATTGTACAGATAAGAATGGATGCAAATCCCGAGGCAAATCCACAAAATCCTTGATTGAAGAAACAAGGCTCGAATATGAAATTAATTAGATAGCAACCAATATTTGTTAATAGTTAACATGCATATGTTTGTTATTGTTAATCAGTATTCGACAACTGTTGAGATATCCATAAACCTGCCAAAATATTTGTATCTCATTTATTTTAATCCGTCCAAGTGCTTCGCAATAATTGATGTATCATATGAAAAATCATGACTTTTCGACCTAATGAACATCGTTGATCTCGGAAAACCTGATAATTTGATATTTTGTTATACTTTGCAATCATTCTGAATTTGTAAATGCAATTAACATTCTTTCGTGCGCTCCAAGAGATAAAAAATTACCATAGGTACTGATTATTAAATGGAACAAGATATTATATTCTCTCTATATATCAAAAACTTTTCATGTTACATCAGATCATTCATATCAATATAGTGGATGCTCGATACACCTGGATCTCTGTGCGTATTCCTGTGATCTGATACCATGCTGCCACTTACCACCTTTGTATTCGCGAAAACAAGCCAAGGGTGCGACACCCACCGTCAAAAATCTAGACTTAACACTTTAACGCACACAGATAAAAAGGATTTCTAGGATTAAACAAATCCATTTTCTTGAAATTGAATTGCTTCGTACAAGAATTTTTTATTTGAATGAAGCCATATACACTTGTCTCAATTCAATCGGCTTGCTTGCTTCGTTTCTTGAAATTTTTTGATAGGTATATGAATTTGCTCAAAATAAACATAATATTTCTTCGTTCAAGTAAACCGTGACTACAAGTGACATAAATTCCAATTTATATTGGTGCAAGAAAATCTCTGCTTGTCAAAAAGACTTGCAGTGACGTATATACAGCAGTACGCCTGCGCCCATTCGACACCTCAGTCGTTATCCGCCATTCGTCATTGAATGCCGATGTTGTTTCTTCTGAAGATAAAGCATGTTTGTTTTTCAATGATTCGTTCAGCAGTGCCGATTTGACCCGTCGCATTCATTCGATGGTCGCCCTATAATAGGTAGGTAGGTAGGTAATTGTCCATTCTTGGTACCTATATTTTTTACTCGATTCCTGATTAGAATGATTGAACCAATAATAATATGTCTGTAAGAATTATTTTCATTTAATACTCGATCCTTTGATAGTCCTAATGAGCTATATTTAGATTTCCTTCTATCTATTTGTAACAAGCACAAAATTTCTTGATTCAAGAACAAAATTGTTCAAATTTGATGAGAGATTAACTTGACAATAGAAGAATGTTATTGTTTCAAACTAATTAATTCTTTCTCCGACCAATACCTACTATAATAATGAATGAATATATACATTCGAATCGATTTTTTTTTTATGAATAAGTCACGAAATTTTTGTAGAAAAATCAAACAAATATTTGGTTGGAGCTATTCAAGAGTCATATGGTTGATAATCAATGCTGTTCCGCATTGAATCAATAAATCTTTTTTTCTGTGCCAATACATAAACATAGGCCACTTGATTATCCCTTATGCGCAAGTATACGTGTGTATCTATAGGTATATAGGCCGAAAATAGGTATACGTTTCATAATGGAAAGTACGTGTTTCCATTGGCCGGAATCTGTTTTATAATATATAGGTATAATGAAATTGAAGACCTCGGTGCAAGAACCGGACAACTCCATTTTAAGCCGAAATTGGGTTATTCTATTATACATACAGAATTTTTTCTTGCGCATCTTTTGGTGCAAGAATCAAGCGAATCCAACAATTTTTTATTAAGTTAACACGGGAAAGGATTTACCTGATGATGAGCCATTGAGGTGCAAGAATCGGTCAACTCCAGGACTTACCCAATTTCAGCACCGAAATGTACGCGTTTAGTAGGATTGTCGGAGTGACGTTATTAGCGGCAAGCCTTTCCGCGTCTTCCATCGTGTGTGGCGTGATTAGTTCGATCATTTTGTTCCATGCAATGCAATGTAATGTCGTCGGAAAGTGAAAATGAGCCCTCTTGAGACTCGGGAAGTGAATATGTTCTAAAAACATAACTGTTGATGAAGTGGACCCAAATTCTGGCAATGATTTCACGAAGATCACGACGCAGGAAACGTCAGCGATTCTTCCTATGTTCAAAATACTATTTGTTTAAAAGATTTTTCGTTATATATTTCATTTTCGATAAAAAGGCGGAATTATTACACACGTTCGACTATATTTTCAGAATTTGTCTTTTTGGGACAAGAAATAGGCAACTCCATTTTTTCGAACTTCTTTTTTAGCTTCTACAATGTGAATGAAAACTACTTTCTAAGTTAATACAGCTTATCTAACGTAACTCTGAATGATTCATACCATTTAGCATAATTTTTTTCAAGTTTTTCAAAAATATTGAGTTTTTTCCTCGGTTTTTTTCCATTCCCCAACATTTCAAAAAATTGTAGTTGCCCGGTTCTTGCACCGAGGTCTTCAATTCAGTTTAAAAAAGAACAATATCAGTAAATCGGTTGCATTTATTCAATTCCCATAATAATATACGAGATTGAACATCCGTGATAGAAGTCTAAGAGGAACAGCATGAAGCATGAACATGATGCGAATAATCATAAAATGGTATAGGTATATTGGTAGGTAGGTATATATAAATATGTACGTTATTATTCTTCACTTCTTATACAAAATGAATGTGAGAATTTTTTGAAAAGTTTATTTATATATAGAACAATTATTATTTTGGTTTCTGGTATACCTTACTATGATAAATCCTATAATAATAAATTCACATAAATAGCCAAAATGGAAGTCTTCAAGTAGCAAGAGTAATAAATCACTTATCAATTGAACGAGTTGCCGTTATTAATTCCGAAATTTTGGACCGACAGGTTAATAAGAATGACGCACGCCACTGCCTTTCCATTTCCGACCCTAAAGCACATCTATATTTAGCCTCGCATCAGGATATTAAGGGTATAAGGGCGCGTCAGTTCATTTCATCATCGCATACCAGAACCGGTTCCTTTCCACCACTTTCTACCTTCAAAACGGTACATCCAGAGTCCATCTTGACATCCGAAAGTCGCCCCTATTCGTTCGCCATTACGATGGATTTTCCCGTCCCCTCGCGCCACCCTTTGTCATATTCATTGGGGCCCCGCCCCAACCTTTGCGTTCGTCCTTCGAATGACCTTATTTCAGCGCGAGACACGTGGTTCGGAAGGGCTCGGTAACAGGGTAGTAGAAAGATGGAAGAGGTGGGTGGAGCCCTTGATCCCTTCACCTAATCGCAAACAAGTATAAGGTTTCCCCTTACAATTAACGTGGGGTGAAATATCGACCAATAGACTGGTGTGGGTATAAGGGATATGTAGGTACCTATACAGATGTCGAATTTACCGAAAGCTTTGGCTTCCTTTGTTGCATGCATCATGCATCAGGCGTTTTGTGATATTATATCAATAGTCACATCAGTAGTTGATTTAATTCTAGTATATAACTATACTTATTGTATAAATTATTCCAGATTTTTTTGGGATTTTCTCTCCTCGTCTCTTAGTCGGGGCTTGTTTTGCGAAAAGCCAAATCCTAGAAGCATTTCATGTAACAATTGGATAAATGACGTTAACCCCCTATTTCGACCCCGCTGAATCCGAAAATACCGTTCATCAAGTCGAAATTCCAACCGGAAGCGTCCGAAATACCCCTAAAATCTAATTATTTTCTACTTTCGGTCAGCTATACAATTTAGGTGTCGATGTCTATGTTTTCGGGGGTGTAGAATACGATGAGACACTCAAAAAATGATTTGGAGCATTGGAAGTTTATCGAATGATCAAATTTTGACGAAATAGACCAAAATTCCAGAGAACTTGTGAAAACGTGTTGCATAATGTATATGCTTGCATACGCTTTCGAGGGTGCTCAATAAGTTTATGAGCCAAAAAAGCATTTGAACATTGTCCAAGCCTTCATTTCTTATATTTTGAGAGAGCCCCTTGCAGCCACGAGTTCCAAATTCGGAAAATGAATTGGGAATAGGTGGCAAAGTCATCAGGATTGGGACATATCGTCCATCAACTATTTTTCAGCCGTAATTATTCGGGTCTTATAAATCAGGATACTGATCATGGGCCTTAATCCACACTAGTATCTGAACATAACATTAACATCCTTCGATTTGTTCAATTTTCTTTTATCTGGAAGTAGCACCGGAGAATGTGTTGACGGAGGGCATCAGTGGTAGATGGCGAAAAGCATTCGCACTGTCCAAAAAATTGCAACATGGGCTGCGTCTGCCGTTGTAATGTCCGGTCCAACTCAAAATAAAAATGGTAGTAGTATCGAAACGGCTAATAGTTCTTATTCACCATGTGTCTCAGAAAAGGGACGCAACAAACCTTGTATAAAGCTTGCACCACAAACTGTTCAACCAAACGGAGATCATCGGGGGCTAGATCGGGAGTTTTTACAAGCTGACTGAGGAGTTTACAGTAGTTTTCTTCTATGTACTTGCTTCCACAGTTCTGTTTTTGTGACTGACGCTAACTTGAATGTAGTATCACATCCAGTGATTGCGTGGAAAGCCATCAGGTTTTTTATCTGTTGTGGTGCAAGTTTCTTACATACGTTCGTGAATTGGAATATACTCCATGCGTAAAAACCGAAAGAGTTGTTTCTGTTAAAGACACTAGTGTGATTTCATTATTTATCTATCACTTTGAAAGAATGAAATGCAAGGAATGCTGGGTGATGTGTGGTACTTCCCGAGATAGAAAGTATATTCCAATTCATGAACTAAGTAGAAAGCTTACATCACAACAGATCAAAAACCTGATGGATTTCCACGCAATCACCGAATGTGATACTAAATCTTGATGAGGGTCTGCCACAAAAACAGGACGGTGGAAGCAGTACATTGAAGAAAACTACTGTAAACTCCTCAGTCAGCTTGGAAAGACTCCTGATATAGCCCCCGAGGATCTCCGTTTGGTTGAACAGTTTGTGGTGCCAGCTTTATACAAGGTTTGTTGCGTCCCTATTCTAAGACACATGGTGAATTAGAACTGTTAGCCGTTATTATACTATTATCATTTTTATTTCAAGTTGAACCGGACAATACAACGACAGACGCAGCCCGTGTTGCAATTTTTGGGACAGTGCGAATGATTTTTGCCATCTACCACTGATGCCATCCATCAACACATTCTTCGGTGCCACTTCCAGATAAAATTAACAAGAAGAAAAAGAAAATAGAAAAAAATCGAGGGATTTTAATTTTAGTCTGTTTTCTTTTTAGGTACTAGTGTGTGGTTTAACGCCCATGATCAGTATCTTGATTCACCAGACCCGATTAATTGCGGCTGGAAAATTGGTGATGGACGGTAAGTCCCAATCTTGATGACTTTGCTACCTATTCCCAAGTCATGTCCCGAATTTGGAGCTTGTGGCTGCATGGGGCTCTGCGGCCACTGCGGCACGAAGCAGTGTGGATGCAGGGAGCCGAATGGAGCAGAAAAGATGAGGAAGAATACTAATAGTGAACTTTTTTATTTTAAATATAAGAAATGAAGGCTTGGACAATGTTCAAATGCTTTTTTGGCTCATAAACGTATCGAGCACCCTCGAAAACGTATGCAAGCATGTACATTATTTTGAGTGTCTCATCGTATTCTACACCCCCGAAAACATAGACATCGACACCTCAATCGTATAGCTGACCGAAAGTAGAAAATAATTTGATTTTAGGGGTATTCTGGACGCCATCTCGAATATCTCACTTCCGGTTGGAATTTCGACTTGATAAACGGTATTTTCGGATTCAGCGGGGTCAAAATAGGGGGTTAACAGCATTTATCCAATTGTTACATGAAATGCTTCTAGGATTGTAACGGAGGGCTTTTTTTGGAATTGAGCCCCGACTATCTCGTCTCTATCAAATGAAAATATGAATGCTAAAGGACTCTCACGCTGGGTTGCGCAATACTTGGTAGCAATGTCGTGCCAAAACTGCGCATCGAAAAAGACTAGTAAATTTCGAAATGGGCGAACCGCGTTATCGATTCAAGTTGGCAAAACTGTTCACCGATGCCAGATTTATTTGACATTTCTAGAACCGATTTGTTGTGATCAGCTGATCTCTGCGAATAATTCATTACTGACAATTTGTACTTTCAAGGAATTGTTTGTGATTTATTTGTGGATCATAGGTGAAATTCTATTTGTTCAAAATGTCTAAACCATTGAGTGCGCAGGCGCAGAAGATGGTGGTATCATTGATACAATATTTCGAAAACGAACGTGATAACGATGGCCCATTACTTCCAATGACTGCTGTGAGAGATGTTAGTTGAATGATGGTATTAATAATGATATGTTGTGTTGTCCGAATGACGCGAATATGATTTGCCTGAATTACAGAGAGTAGCTGCTGCATTAAAAATAAGTATTGCTACTGTATGGAGAATATATGCAAACAGGAACATGGTTATGATCTGGCTGGCCCCAAAAAGAACAAACAAAGAGGAAAACCCATTTTAGACCTTAATGATGGTGAACAAGTCGCAATTAGGAATTGTATCGATGACATGTATAAGAACAGTAAGTATTTTCACTGGAAATTAATGATCATTTTAGGTAATGCCTTTGTGTTTGATTTCGAATAGAGGAACACATCAAACATTGAGAGATAAACTTGCTGAACGTTATCTCTTCAATAGAGGCATCGCATCTCTCTGGAAAGTGTTGAAAAATATTGGCTTCAAGTTCAGGAATGATGATTCACGAAGAGGAATGATGGAACTATACCTCACATTGCAGTGAAGCGTATTACGTTCCTGCAGACATACTGCCAATTGAAAAATGAAGGTTTGAGACCTGGATTTTTCAGGATGGTACATCAGGACACTCGCAAGACTCCAATGTCAAAAGTGTGAAAAAAAACAAAGTAGGAGGTTTCAGGTATTTTTTATGATTCTCATGAATAAATATAAATTGCATTATGTGATTCATATAAGATTCATCGTCCTACATGCTGGATGTGAAGACGGATTCATTCCTGGTGCAGAATTGATCGAATTTCTTTTTCATTTCACCAATTTATAGTAATTGAAAAACATTCAAAACGATTTGAGAACCTCAAAATTGAATTCGAAGTTTTTATTATTTTCACTCAGTAAATGTGAATACTGATCAGTTTTATTTAAAAAAAAATGGATTCAAGACAATTGTCTTGATAGAAAAATAAGTTATTTATATCTGTGATTGTTTGTTGATGTTGTTATATAATAAATCATTGTTCAAGTTATTATTCTTTATAAGAATTTTATTATCATTAAATTTTATATTCAGTATATTGTTTAGGTTCATGGTCCATTAAATAAAAATATTGAAGTTCATTTATCAACTTCAAGTGCTGATTAGGAAACATGAATGGACGGCTTTTGAGTTCCAAAAAAACATTATAACGCCCGATGATCGTAACACTAGACATATCCATATTCGGGCGGTTGGTCATTCAGTCATTTCCTTTCAACAGTTTCAACTGGCCACACTGTGTGTGTGGAAGCCCTTCATTTCAATATACGTGTATATAAGGTGTTTTTGAAATAAGTGCACATATATTCAGCATATTAATATGATACTGTCTAAGGAACATTCCCATGATGTCAGATTTTTTCTAATTCTTCTGATTAACGAGAAATTTCATCCCAAAAATTCAACAAAATACGAGAAGATTATCAAGTAGGGGAAATGTGGATATGATGGCACCCTTGCATTATTAACGGCGTTTATTCGAATAAGGATAGTTCGACAGTTGCCCGCGATTCATCATAGCGCTACTGTAACAATTGCGTATAGTTGGGGTCCGTTTAGCCGCCGCACGAGGTTGTTGTGATTATATTTGTGAGTAAAAACTTCCCTTTTCCCTAATTCATTGCACCCATTTATAGTTGCATCCATATTATATATTGTTCATTTCTCATAGCCACATGTGATAAGTATACTAATAAGCTTCTCAAGTACCATTTAATTCCATTAATAATTTTAGGTTAATACAAGATTTTTTACGATATCCACAGTGTTGCTCTTTTGATAAGATGGCCCCCAGATATTTGATATGATGGCATAGGGTGCAGCTAAGGGAAAACTTAAAGCAACTGACGAATCAGATGAGGAATGTACCCAAATAAACCATGAGCAAGATGACGATGCTAAAGATGTTGCATGATGCGTGTACTGTAACGAGCTCTACTCTCGGTCTAAATACAAAAAGCTGTGGCTCAAATGTCAGCTATATAGTGTGTGGGCCCATGCTGCTTGTGCAGATAAAAGTGAAAAAACTAAAACATTTCATTTGCCAAATTTGCGAAGATGACTGATTTCACTTATGTTACCTGTTCATTTTTTTAGGGTGCCATCATTGAAAATTGTTTGTTATGATGGCACCCTCGACAATAAATAATTAAAATACAATAAATAATTGAACATGTGTTTTCATGCAATTATGAATCCATATATATATATATATATATATATATATATATATATATCAACAATGATAGTCTGGATGTTTCTTGTGAATTTTATCCATATTCAATGTATTCCAGACCCTGAAAACAAATAATGAAAAAAAGGGTGCCATCATATCCACACCTCCCCTAAGCCACTTTAAAACAATTTAAATGATTGAACAAATTATTGATGGACATTTTAACAGAGGTGACGTCAGATTTGCTACAGCGTAGAACTTTCGGTGGAAAAAGGGGTCTAACCTTGAATTTTATTTCGATCCCTAAATTCTTTTTATTAGTGTCATTCGATAGTACACGTCGAGCTTATTTCTCAGTGTTTGAAATATTTGCACTTATATCAATGCCACCCTGCACCCTGTATAGTTGATGGAGAAATCAGATGATTTGCCCGAAAATGTCAATGCGTAGGTATAAAGAATTTTCCTATCAGAGGGCCTAAAAGAAAAATTCACTAGCTTGTCAGTGTCATTTTGTATATTGAAAAAAGTTTGGAAAAGAGGAATACCGGAGCAGATTCGTTCACGAAACGTCCAGAGATAAGTAGAAATTTGATATTTTTCTATATACCCTTATTTCTCTTCTCCAAAACTTTTTTCAATATACAAATTGTCACTGACAAACTATAGGTAGTAAATTTTTCTTTCAGGCTCTCTGCCTCTGATAGGAAAATTCTTAAACGCAGTGACATTTTGGGGCAAATCATCTGATTATTCGATAACTATACGTATATTTTGAAATATAGTATTCATATTTTTATTTTATACAGACGAGGCGAGAAAATCACAAAAAAAATCTGGTACAATGAATGTATATCACCTCCTCGATTAACCTACAGACAGTACTATAATGTATATGTAATTATGTGGGCATTGAGCAAAAAGTGTTCATATCTAATGGTGCATGTCCTGCATCAAGTGTATACCCACATTCGTTTTTCGGAGTAGAATGAACAATTCAAAACATTATTTTTCAAAATTTACCTACCTTGTTCTCAAAAAAATCAATCAGATGATAAGGTCTATGAATTGAGTGTTATTTATCAATTCACGCGGTCTACTGATGGTGAGCAAAATCAATATAGGAAAACTTTATTGGTCCTTATTCCATTCAGAAAACTGTTCGTATATTGTATTTACTTATATATCTGAGATACCCGAATAGATACGGAGTTTCAACAAGAATCATATACAGGGTGGGCCAATTTGGAAACTTTTGAAGGAGATGTCCAATTTCAAAATGACGACTGGGTATCTTGAGGGTGATTTTTTGTGATAAACAACATAATGGTGAAAAATGTGTTTTTGGTTTCACTTATATTCATATATTTTTATAACAATGTTCAATCGCTGTACATATAACCTCGTAATCACAATTTACCATATATAACACTTTATATACCTGATATATATATCAGATTCTTGATATTTATAACAGTAACATATTGTCCTAAATTTTGATACTTTATAATTCCATGTGACTCATCACTCATATAATGAATCAATAAACCTTTACAAGATATGAGGTGAATTTCATCAGTTTGAGATTCACTTTTGGTGCCAACGATTGAAAGACCATTTGAATGGTCAGATTCTTGATATTTATAACAGTAACATATTGTCCTAAATTTTGATACTTTATAATTCCATGTGACTCATCACTCATATAATGAATCAATAAACCTTTACATGATATGAGGTGAATTTCATCAGTTTGAGATTCACTTTTGGTGCCAACGATTGAAAGACCATTTGAATGGTCGAAAAATGTAAGATTTGTCTTTTTTGTTCATTACCTCCAACTTTTCGGAAATCGCGGGTATTGACTATTTCAGAGGACAAAGAAATATATACTTGTTTCAATTCAAATTCCCCATGTCTGCAGTTTTTCACAGTGCGGGATATTCTGCAATTGATATTGGATATACTATACCTGATATATGTGCGGATGAAACCTGATGTAGGTATACCTTATTGGTGAAACAAGATAAATATTTTCTACGAGTTCTAAGAGTTTAGAATTAGAAAATTAATGCACATTCTCTTCAATAGTGAATTTGTTTTTAGGTTTGTAGGGGTGGGGGGGGAAGGAAAAAGAGGTAGACGTAGAGGTAGGTATTGGAATTTTATTCTAACTTTCGGGGATTATAAGCATAGACTACCTACACATATAGTTGATATTGATATTGATCATCGCGAGAGTATCTGATGGTTTGGACTTTGGAGTCATCAATGATCAGTCGTTCAGTCCTTGGCACACCTGTCATACCATGATGTAAGTTATTGTTTCAAGACAGAGAATATGAGTTCTAAAACATTGTTATAGATTTTATGAATAGGATATTATAAATTTCAATAACAATTATATAAAGAATATATATCTGTTGAACATGCCCCCAACCCTGCACTTATCTACTTATATATAGATGAAATACTTACTTAAACTTTCCATATCTTTTAGTGTGTTACTGAATTTGGTTCTGGATGCTAACATTATGCCATATTAGTTAGGGGTGACTGGGTAAATCTAATACAATAATAGCTTTCGTTTCGAAGCAGCATATATAGCAAGATTAAAGTGGGGAACTCATATCCACATAAGGCCATTAGTATACTATTGGATTGATCAAGATCACACAATATAACATATATACAGGGTGTTCTCAGAGCTGGGATGAAGATTTTTTTTGTTTGAGAAGGATGTAGAATTTTTGGAAATATTCACGACGCATTTCGCACATGCACAGAAACTCTGATGCAGAATGGAGTTAGTTGATTTGAATAGATGAATGCGTATAATCAAGTGTTTTTTCTGATTATCAATAACATTTATAGGATAGCAAAGCAATTTCAGATTATCATATGTGATGGTATTGGTATTGGTATAAGTGTGGATGGTGACAGATGCGCTGCAACCTGATTAGATCTATTGTCCCATCTTCTTGTGCTATCTCAAGGTTTTCTTGTTTATATATAGCAGCCCCTCAAACATATTTTTTTTAATTAGCAGAAAGCCGCTTCTACCCTTTGGGTCATTAGCGTTGGAGTTGATATGTTACACTTCGATTATAATATTCAGATTCACCAAGAATGCATGGAATGATTTTGTCACTATTACTATAGTCTAACATTTCTTTTAAGTTTAATGATATTTTGATTATGTCTCAATCGATCTGGAACATGGGACATTGCACTATTATATGTTTCACTGTTGATATAGAACTTCACATTGATGGGTCCATTTGCCTCGATATCAAGTATTCGTGTGTAAGTTTAGTATGACCTAAGCTGAGTCGAGTCATTATAGTTTACTAATATGAGTGGCAATATCAACACCTTTTTCATGACGATAGTTGAAAAATTCTTGGAGCAGTACACATTTCTGTTGAACATTGTCCCTTTCATAAATCTTGCAAATTTTATCGAACATTTCCTTGGATGTCGAACAGTTCAGGATGTGCATCATGGGTTTTTTTCAATGCTTGTTATTATTATTTTCTGTGCACGAGCATCTTTCTTCATCCATTGGCTCCATTTTTCAGTGATTTCGGCATAAGCAGCTTCCGTTGAATCCCCATGATTATCATTTGCTATAGTTGTTGCATATTTTTCAGGAATTGGCATTTCTCCATTCACTATGTCATACAGCTCTTGAGATTTCATCACAATTATGATTTGAAACTTCCATAGTTGAAAATTTTCAGCATCTTGGAGTTTATCGATCTGTATATATTCTTCTGTGTAATTCTTACTTGAAGAAGCCATTTTTAATATTTTATTTCTGCGAGTTTTATTATTATCACGCTGACATATATGTCTTTTTCAGAATACAGAGTATTTTGACAAATAATTATTTTTCGTGGTTTTTAAGGTTTTTATAATTAGGTTTTTACGTTCTTCAGGCGGATACGTGTTCTGGGCCCATAACCTCTTGATAAATGATATAGAGACTCGCAGAATCGAATGAAGAACTTTTTCAAATTTATTTTATTTTTATTTTTTTTTATTATAAAACCATAACTACCATCAACATGAATATCGAATGCACATATTGCTGGATTATTCTCAACAATTATCACCTGTTCTCTTCTTTTCAATGAATGTTAAAGTTCCATGGTCCGATATTTGGTTTGATTTCTCGAAGTTTTGATTCCGTAGTTTGCCATTTAGCATTCTGAATGTGCAGTATCTTCTTCTTCATATAATATTTCATATCAGTTGCAGCAGTGATGTATATTGTAATTAATGGTTGCTGGTCTGGTTTGGAATACCTACTGATGATTTCTTCTCGTGAACTGGTGTCAGCTTTATCATTCCCAGGTATTCCTATATGTGATGGGACCCAAGTGAACATTATTTGTTTGTTGGAATTCTGATTCTGCCTGAATCTGCCTATCGGGTCCTTTATTCAAACATCAATTCTTTTTGGAATCTGAGGACATAATATCTGATGAAACTATTGCTTTTTAGTCAAAGTCGCGAAAATTTCAACGTCAATATCCATTTATTGAGCTGAAGAAAATCACTATATTGAAATGGGTGCTTTTCTTTCATATCAAAGTTATGAGTTTTTGAGACAAATGATTTTTATCGTTTGTTTTCGTATTTTTCTTTATTTATGTCTGGTTATATTTTCTCATTCAATGAATATTTTTGACTTCCGTTGCTAATCCTTCAGTAATAATTTTACTGACTTTTTTCAGATTCACATGGACTCCGAAAGAAAGAAGGTAGGACCGATGCAGCTTTAGTACAGAGTATATACAGCTGAGATTCACTGGAAGCCTTCTTTATTTTTTTTATTTCGAACATAAGTTTTCAAGTGCTGTTGATGACGATAGCTTCTGTCAATATAACTGTTGTTCATTCAGGGTGTTATAGTTGCCTGGTTCTGTTACTTTAACAAAGTCAAAGTCTCGAGAGTTTCAACGTAAAAATCTATTTATTTAGCTGAACGTTTTCACGAAATTGAAATAAGTGGTTTTCCTTTATATCGAAGTCATATGTTGTCCAAAACAAATGCTTTTTACCATTTGTTCTTGTATTTTTCATACTTACGTATGATGGTCATACCTATTTTCTCATTTATTGAATATTTTCGACTTCCGTTGCTAATCTTTCACTAATAATTTTACTGACTTTTTCAGATCCACATGGACCCCGAACGAAGGAAGGTATAGGTCCGATTCAGCTTCAGATACAGAGTACAGCTATAAGATTCATTTCTATGTTTTTATTTCTTTGATTTCAAACATAATTTTTCAAGTGCTGTTGATGACGATATAGATTCTGTCAATATTGATGTCGTGAATTCAGGATGTCAGTTGATTGGTTCTGTTACTTTCACAAAGCCAATGGCCAGTAATGGACTATGGTTTTGCTCGTATTCACATAAAAATGTCTGCTATATATACAATTTATTCTTGTACTGTGATTATTCATATAGCAATGTTTCATAGGAATGTCATAAATTTTTTGAATGAAATAAATACATAGAAATATTTTTTTCATCAGGTGCAAAACACTGTAGGTAACTTGATGGATATATACGTACAATTTCAGATATTTGTATCAAATAAGTATGAGAACTTGTTTCTTATTTATTATTTGGAAGGAATCCTCTTTATGCTTTTGTCACTCGATAATTTCTTATCAATATCTTGATAAGTCTGAACGAAAATCATTGTTTATTGTGGGTTAATTTATATCGGGCGGAGTCAAATTTCTTCAAATAAAGGAATCCTTTTTATCTGTGTTTGGTTATACTCACTAAACAAGCCGAAGTTGCATAACAATTTCAATAACCTATATCAAGAGCAAGAGAGTAAAGTTGGAAGATTAATTGCAGCACACGTTTAAGTATCCTGGAAACGGTAGATCTTCCTCCCCATGACATTACAAGAGAGCAGTTTAGCTAGAGAGAGAGAGGGAGAAAAAAAATACATTTCCATCTATCCTTGTCTTCAGTCGAGTCTTCAGTGTCCTAACGTAAAATAATGGACATTTTATAATATGTAGGTATATATATTATACAGGGTGTAACTGAATAAGTGTAAAACATTTAAGGAGGTGATTCCTCATCGAAAAAAAGATAGGATCTTTCATATAAAGAAACTTCATTGGAGCATCCCTTGTTAAGATACAGCCCCTTAAAGGGGGTACATAAAATTTGTATAACAATTTTTTTCACAAGCACTGAAAAAGTTACAATATTGAAATTAACCTGACAGCGTCATACCAATTTAATTGTCACTATCGCTAATAGCGACCTACTAGATAGATTAGTTTCGTATTTTCGCATTTATGACGATGTATCTCTGTAGTTGTTCGTAAAATAATGTTTTGCTGCTTACTGGTTTATTTTGGGCAAAAAACCCAAGAGACATTTTTTGTTTAGAATGAAACATGCTATCGGAAATAAATTTTTAAATGGTAAACAAATAATAAGACAAAAAGTTACATTGGAAATAAATTTTAGGGGTTGCGTTTTTCACCCCTTACAACCATGGGGTAAACCAAATAAATTACTGGCTAAGTGTCTTTTTGGTAGTACAAAACGTCAGGTTAATTTCAATATTGTAACTTTTTCAGTGTTTGTGAAAAAAATTGTTATACAAATTTTATGTACCCCCTTTAAGGGGCTGTATCTTAACAAGGGATGCTCCAATGAAGTTTCTTTATATGAAAGATCCTATCTTTTTTTCGATGAGGAATCATCTCCTTAAATGTTTTACACTTATTCAGTTACACCCTGTATAAGTAACATTGAAAATGGGATAAAATTGAGAAGAAGATCATATTAACTATAAGATATAAAAAAATAGAATGGTCTTCTTCTTCATTTCTTGTCATTTCCAGTCTGTCTCTCTTCTGCATGCAGCAAGCGTTTTTTGTAAATTATTTGTGATTAGTTTTTGTCACATGTCAAAATATGACGTTCTCGTTGTTGCAACCAATATCAACGCTCAATTCTAGACAATCATTTGGTATCATACTGGGAATTTGTTAGTAGCAAGTTACAGCGATAATTTTTTCACGTTTGATGGATCTTCGTTTGAAAAAGAAGCCCATAGACTGCGATGTTGGTAGCCTGTATGGTGTTCGAAGTGTTGTTCGACGAACAATAAGTCTATCCGAACGAAAATGACGCAAAACCGAAGTGTGTGGCTGTAAAATATTCGTTTTCACTGGGCATTTTGCGAAAAACAAAATCGCGCCGAATTACATTCGTGATGGTAATTTTTCGACAATTTTAACTAGTTGCACAAATCTTCACTGAAAATAATAGTCGGTAGTGAATATCATACGCTTAGTGAAATAGGCGCAAGTCATAATATTCATCAATAATACCATGCATTAAGAAATTGTATAGTACTCTACTATAACAAATATCACCACTACAAATAGTATGATATATATTATTATATTAAGTGTTTGTTGCTATTGACATCTCACGAGTGTCATTACCGTTGATGATTTTCAGTTTCGACAATTTTTGACAGAAAGAATGATTTGTGTTTATAATGAATACGTGATAGATATATGGGTATCTAGAGCATTTTATTCTGACATTTCATTTCGTACACTTCAAGCCATTCAATGGGCTTATATCATAAAAAAGTTTTATTTCATAATTCTATATAACTCACCCAAACTAGCTCAACACCGCAAACCGTTTCTTGCTGTGAGCTTTCTACGTTTTATAAAAAATTATTGAAATCCCCGATTTTTCGGACCTCTGAAAACGAGGTGATGATGTGACGTCAAAACCCTAATACTGAAACTAGACTTTTCCAGACATCAGAGATGAATGATACCGGGTGACCAGTTATATTCTGACCCATTTCAAATGCTTATATCTTTGAAACCATTCAAGTTATCGTTGTGCAGTTTGGACTAGTCTATTTTGATATTTTTCAAGTTTTTTTTGACAGGTTCACCTTCTCTCTTGAACTTCCGGTTCTACCGGAAACAAACTAGCCATTATTCAGGTATAGGGCAACTTTTTTATTTCATAGAAGCACCCTGTATATTTTTGCATATGCAGAAAGACTGGTCTTTTCTCTTCCTAACAATGTATAACAAGTTATGTTTTCTTAGAAAACTATCAGAGTTATAACTCTTTGAAGCATCTACTGGATATTAGGATGTTATCCTGAAATGCTGAATTACCGTATACTGAGTATAAATCTGATGCAGATTTATGATGAGTTCATTTGCTTTTTCAGTCAAAGTGAACATTTTTTCAACTCGAAGAAAGTACAAATGCTCGACAATCTTTATTTGACACATCTAATCTGGCATTTCATGTGTTGTGATCAGGATTTCCAAAGACGACTTTGGTTACATCGCAAAATCTCATTAAACCATTCCACATGCAGTAGTTGTTTCAAACAGTTATAACTCTGATAGTTTTCTGAGAAAACATAACTTGTTATACATTGTTAGAAAGAGAAAAGACCAGTCTTTCTGAATGTGCAAAAATATACAGGGTGATTCAATGAAATAAAAATGTTGCCCTATACCTGAATAATGGCTAGTTTGTTTCCGGTAGAACCGGATGTTCAAGAGAAAAGGTGAACCTGTCGAAAAAAACTTGAAAAATATCAAAATAGACTAGTCCAAACTGCACAACGATAACTTGAATGGTTTCACAGATATATAAGCATTTGAAATGGGTCAGAATATAACTGGTCACCCGGTACATGATTTCTGACAGAGTGAATCAGCGCGAGATCACAGTTGAAAGAATTAATGTATCAGTTGCCTCAGTCTTCGTCGAGCTTTTGGTATTTTCTTTTAACTATGGCGAGATGAGGTTTCTACGTCCTAAGAGGGTCCGTTTTCAGATGGTACTATCATTTATGTATAAAAATGAAACATTCCAGTTAATTTTTCGATCGAATTATGTCGTCAATCATTATTTATGTATAAAAGGATCATTATAAACATGGTTTGAGTTAAAAGTTCTACTAAGGTGTATGCACGCCCATTGCATTCCATCAAGCCATTTCGTGACATACAATAGCATTTCGAACAATTTTGTCATATTTCAAGCATTCCATTTCATGACTTTTGAGGCAGTTCAAGGATTTCAGAATATTTCCTTATAGCATTTCATTTCATGTCATTTCAAAATATTTCAAAGCATCTCAATGAGGCTATTCATGGAATTTCAAGGTATTTCAGGCATTTTAAGGAATTTCATGGCATTTCAAGGAATTTCAAAGTATTACAAGGATTTCAAGACATTTCATGGTATTTCAGAAAAGGCATTCCGAGACCTGTTCCACGCATTTCCTCAGTGGTGACCCCTTAGGTACGCACAATGTATTCATATTACACTGCAGAAAATTCATTTGAGTGACTGCATATGTGGTTGTGAATGAATCAACTGATTGAAATTTTCGAGTGAATTCTCAACTCAAACTAGACTTTTCATCAAGTTTTCCTATCAATGAGAACGTTTACAACAGATTTGATTAAATGGGCTCAAGAATTACCATTTTACACAGTCAAGAGGGTGATATTTCAACTCAATCGGGCGTGGACCGAAATTGATTCATTATTGCGTGGACCTTGAGTGAAATTTCACTCAATTTTTTTTCAGTGCATAGATTTCAGGATTATAAGGTGTTGATATAATTATTGTAATTGAAGAAATGTCTATACAAGTTTATCTCATACCTGCTATTCATTATCAACAGCAGAACTTGGTTAACAATGGATATCATCCTTCCTTTATCTGGTGAAAAAAGAAACTATTGCACTCGCTTTACAGTTAACCTAACAAAAGACGAAAACCTTCCTGATCTTCTAGATAAAAGCGAAATCCTTAGGTGGTAAAGGTCTATTGCTTGATGAGTAAATATAATGCAATCTCAGTACTGTCACAGGAAATCCTGGCATTGAAATTAGGTAAATACATTTTTCAAATAATTCGAGCAGTTTATCTTCGGTATACTTACCTAAGTCTTATTTGATCCATTAGCGGGTACGTATATATGATGATTGATGATTTTTTTTTTTTTTTTTTTTTTTTGTTTATCGCTTGGAGCGCACGAAAGGGAATCCCTATAATGTTCAAAGAACATCGTGCGTTCCTTGGGAGGATAGGGACAGGAGGTAGGTATTGGAATTTTTTTTGAACTTTTGGAGATTATATGTTGTTGGGAATACTTCCACAGGCAATGAATTCCAGAGCCTAGCCGTTCTATGGATGAAGGAGTCTTGATAAAGTGCTGTTCGACATCTTTCGAGGTTGACAACGAAAGGATGTGCTGACTGGGCTTGTCTAGTTCGTCTGATTGGTATTGCTAGTGAAGGGATGATAGCAGAGATTTCCGAAGAACATTTCCCGTGGAAGTATCGATAGAAAAGTGAAAGGTCGCCGACCTTTCTACGATGTTCCAATGATGTCAAAGAGTGAGTGAGTGTGGCGTCATGTAGCAATCAACCCTATTGGTATAATTGAAATCGGTAATAATTCTTGTTTACATCAATTATACCTATTGTGATTTTCACCTGTTTTAATGATATTTCTGGTGGGAAAATCTCTGTTATCATTGTATCTTCAATTTTATTTTGGTCAATTTGATATAGCTTCGATATTTCCAAATTGAACTGTTGCCGCTCAATGCCTATTGCTATGAATACCAAAACCATTCTATTCTCTGAGATAAGGTATAATACAGGGTTGGAGTAAAGTATGGAACCAAGTGAATATCTTTGAAACGAGGAGCAAGAAATTTATGAAACTTCGCAGTCGATGATGTGATTGTTTTTGTTACAATAATAAAGTACTTCCGACTTCTGGAAATACACTCAACACTCAACTTAGTTAATTTATTATTTTGCAAATTTGGATATAGATCTTGATATTTAGAATTCGTACATGGGTTCAATGGGTATGGTATAATACAGGGTGATTTAAGTATAGCCCAGCATCACACATTAAAAAAATTTCAACTTGCATCATCAGTTGGAATAAAAGCTTGAAAACTAGTATACCTATATGATGTTATAGGTATAATCGATAATTTCCAATCAACCTGAAATACTTTCAGTCCTTCAGCTATACAGGGTGTGCCAAAAGTCAACATCAAATTTTTATTTTGAATGGAAACCTATACAGGGTGGGCCACCAGTTACGCCTCGGTCTCTAGAAGACTAACCATCACTCATCTTCCGAGTTCAGGAGTTTTTTGTGTCGAAACTATTCATAATTGGTCAAAATGATTCACATAGGTATCCCAATCTCAATTTTTTATTCACTATCGATTGGTATTCAATTGAAACAAATACTGGGTGGTTCAGAATTGAGATTTCTGACCACCCTGTATCTGACTCGATTTCTTTCGGAAATTATAGTGTATTCGTGATCGTTGGTGAACGAAATGGAACTTGAAGAAACTCATTTCAGTAGGTTCATAATAATCGAACTGAGAGGTTGAATCAGTTGGTCCGGTTTCTGTTTCAACCCGCATTGTATGTATTTCGGAATTTTCGATACAACTTGGTCGAGTGTATAACTACAGTTTGTTTAATTTTAGGAGGAGTCCTTTGTTTGTCAGATGTAGAGGTCGACATCAAATATCAGAGTCTATATAGTTGTATGCAAACTGTTGGAGCAGAGAAAAATAGTCCCTTTCCAAGGTAAAAATAATGTTGGCAGAATATAGTGTCACTAGTTATTAGTACAATTCAAAGATAATATTTTCTCTCTCTCTCTCTCTTCAACAGTGACTGTTGAGAAAATTGTAGGTGCACTATTTGACGAAAAGATCGACATATCTCAAAAACTGGGGTGAATGAGTTGACATGAATTATTAGGTTGTATATAAACTCAGAATCGAACCATAAAAACATTTTATGTTTCTTATAGTTGGTGCCTAGGAATGATTATATAACAGTGTACCAATTCACAAGTTTTCAATCCAACCATCATAAGTTTTTTTTTTAGGATTAGGCAGTATTCGATAGCTAGAATCATTTAGCTGCCTGTGGATCTTTATATCTTGTTCAGGATATTCAGCTATTTGAGATAGGTGACTGCTTTTTTGATGTTTTCTTCATTATTCAATGTATTTTCAATTGTAGGTTCCATTCCAAGGATATTTCTGAGATGTATCTGGGTGGGGCATGAGAATATATGGGGAACCGTTAGCCTAGTATCGCAATGATCACATCTTGGTCTTGGGTTTCCAGCTATAGTAGATGGAAATGAGTCAGGTGGGAATGTCCGCATCTCAGTCGACATGTGGCTACTTGTTCTCGTCTGATCAGGGATTTCGGGTAAGTCCATTCCTTAATTTCAGGTTTGATGTGATTCAATGCAGTATTCTGTGTCGACCACCTGTCTTGCCATAATTCATCTATTTTGTCTCTCACCGCTATTCTAACGTCCATAAAAGGACTAGGGATGCCATCATCTTCTGGGAAGATATATAGTTGCATTTTTTGCTGCTATAGGTCAGCTTTCTCATTGCCTAAGATATCACAGTGGCTGGGGATCCATAACAGGGTGCATCTCTTACCATTCGATGAGAGGTGAGTGATTAATTCTAATATTCTCAAACCATATGCATTTGTTGTGAATTTCGATTCTAATGACCTAAGAACACTCAGAGAGTCTGAACAAATGACGCAACTATCTTATTGGGAAAATGAGTAAAAAAGAAGTGTTTGCCAAATGGAATATATTTCTGCAGTGAAGATCGAGCAGTAGGAGTTCAGTGTTCATCTGTATTCATTTCCACCTACGACAAAAGCCGCACCAACTCCATCTCTTGTTTTTGATCCATCCGTGTGAAAAATTAGACTGTTGGTGTAAGACTCCAGTTCATTTCTTATCAGAATCCTGTAAGTCGAAACATGAGTCCCATCCTTCTTCCATGATGTTAGTCTGAGCTTAATATCTGGAATGGATAAGAGGGAAATGTGGAATTGTGTTCACACAGAATTGTGTATTCATTGATTCCATATTTTATATGAGCTTCATGGCTACGTATTCGAACTGGCCAACCATCATAATTATCATTATTATTATTATTATCATTATTACATATAATATCTGAGGATAACATAGTATTTATACTTGACTATTTTCAGTCCTGGTCCTTGAACACACTTCAAATACGAAAATGGCGACAAAGCACAGTTATCACGTCGTTGAAAGTTTCAGTGTTGTATGAAATAGTAATCTAGTCACAACGGGATCATTTGAAGAACAGTTCTAATAATTAATCCTAACAGAACGTTCGCGAAGCATAACATTCGAGAGGTTTTTCACTCCACATCGCTATATAATTTGACATAATGTATAAACATGGAAAATAATAGGTATACCTACACAATGTATTCCCAGTATACTAAGTATATAGACTTATAGAGCATAACGTCGACGACACCGCGAAACCGAGTATATCTAACTACAAATACAAAATTTTTCAGGAGAATGAATAATTTTGGGCGAACTGATGAGATTTAAAAGTAAATAGTCACAAATCACTTGATTATTACCCTCACGTTTGTGCATTAAGTAATAATTTTTTTTTATTGTTTGGGTTGTCAGAGTAGATATTTGCTTCTGAAATTATTATTCAGAAAAAGTAACTCGTATGGTTTAATGTTACTAGAATTAATGTCCGTTCAACCTTCAACAAGTAGATACTGAAGATATATTCTTATTATCCTGCAACTTCAAACTCAACTCACCAATTAGGAGATATTTATATATAAATTATTTCAGTAATCGAATACAACCACAATACATACATTTCTAGAGGCATGAATCACATGGCTAACTAACTATTATAGTTATACTTATTGTTTTTGATGATGCATTCATTTTGCCATTCAAATGAGGTGTTTTGTATTCATGGCTTTCAAAATATTTTGATTTTTTTGCCAGTTAAGAGGTTTCACATAAGCGCGTCCCCACCAATACAATCAAACCAATGCAACCAGAATTTCATTTTCAAATTTTTGTCAGTTACTTGGCTTTACGGTGTCGTCAGCGATAATTGGTTTGAGGTCCCTGAAGTTGCCTTAAGTTTGGAATCGTTTGCTAAAGGAAATATTCCCAAGAACTCATATAAGTACACATATTATAACCTCCAAAAGTTGAAAAAAGTTATAATACCTTACCTTCCTACTCTCCCTATATCATCCCTATAGGGTACGTACGATGTTTTCCAAACAATATAGAGATTTCCTTTCGTGAGTCCCAAAAGATGAAAAATATAAATACTTAGTTATTATGATCATGTATAGTAGGTACACTGTAGAAAATTCCTATGAATGACTGCATCTGTGGTTGTGAGTTAATTTACTGATTGAAATTTTTGAGTGAATTCTCAACTTACTAGATATTTTATCAATTTCTTCCAATAATATCATGAATTGCTATTTTACACAGTCAAGTAGAGTGAAATTTCAACTCAATCTGGCGTGGACCGACATTGAGACATTATTGTCCAGTGTATAGAGGGGCGAAACGGAAATTCATCCCTTTAGGCCCGTATCAAGTCCAACACTAGTCATTTTAACTAGCATATTGAGCAATTTTTTTCCATTACATTTCCTCGCATCACATTGAATGAAACTTTATTTGTTTTGCTTCAATATTTTCTCATTTCAGACTGTCCTATTTTTGACAAACTGATCGGCACAGCATAAAAATGAATGTATTGGTGAAGTAGATCAAATTTTTACTTAGCTTTGGACGTTTGTGGAACGTATATCTGATGACCCCGTTCCCAACATAACAATCATGAATAATAATTACATACACCGTTAGAATTGATTGCACTTTACAAATCAACAAAAAATGTATAGAGTGATGTGAATAATTGAAGTTGGGGTGGATTTTCAGTGGTAATTTGACAGAAGTGACTTGGACACAATGACTTCAAAGTCATTTGTGTTCGACAAAAGTGTTTTTTTTTTTCAAGCAGCATAAACTGGGATATTCACTGTATGGAAAAATCTGGGTCATCACCCGAAATAATACCACTTGGTGCATGCGAACTCTATACGACTTTATTCGCATTCACCGTTTTTGTCTATGCTCTTGTTCATCACATAATGTAACTTGAAAAAGATAGAACACTGAGTGCATAAATGGCTTAAAACATGTCACATTTGTATTCCCGATCTGATAATCATTTCGGTCATTCAGCTCTTAGCAGGAAAATACATTTGGAAAAGATATTTCAACGGCCACTACGATGTTAATATCGTCATTTATAAAAACCCCGTTAAAAAACTCAATCAGTAAGATACAAACACTTGTATAGAGCGAAAGTTAGTTACAATTGTCTTTTGGAGAAAGTAAACTTTAATGAGATAATAGCGAGCATCATATACTTAGTTCATTATTTTGATTTAAAAGGACCTCTTTCTTCTTATTTAGTCTCCACATAGATGAATATCCTGAAAAGCTGGTTAACTTTCACATCCGAATAACGAAACTTGGGTAAGCAGCCAAAATAGATATGTTTCTCACAAACTAGCCGTGTCCAGATTTTTAATTTTCAAACGATTACAGACAACGGAATAAAAGTGTATGTCCCAGAATATATTCCATCTTCCAAGACCTTATCAGTCAATATTTTGTAGCAAAACCATTTTTCCTGTCCATCATGGAAAATTACCTAATTTGTATACGACATAAATGTATGTTCGGATATCTGTGTTCGTCCCACTACTTTTCGTTTACCCTCGTATTTTGGAGTCCCCGCGTTTAGGTGTTATTATATATACACGGTGTTTTTGTAGTAGAAGCGGTAAACGCCAGCATGTCCAAGGCTGTTGTTTATTTTTAGCACTCAGTGAACTTTGTACCGATTGACTTTATGATAATTATGTGCGGGAGGAATTTCGCCTGGTGGTATACCACAGCGTACAGAGTACAAATTAATGAATTACGGGTTGCCTAAGTGGTCCCAGAATTCCCTATGTGGTATCCCGCGCACCTCGTCTATATCGCAAAAAAATGTGGCAAAAATTAGTTTTCAAGTTATACAAATTTGTGAACGCGGAAATGATTCGCTATCAGTGAACCTTCATCATTGTGTGGTCCATTAACATTTATTTCGGATCCATAGTGAGTGCTTCTGGTCACGAAGTGCAAATACCAGGTTTCCTTATATTTGGTCATTGTAGCTGTCTATTCATTAAAGGTAAGTTTTGTGATTTTTGTACATCCTTTCTAACTGACTTACTAACATAAGTATTCATTATAGCTTCCAGATAAAACTTCACCGATCAACCATGTATATGTCACCATCGCATCGGACATCTGTAATAAAATACTCCTGAACCGGAACTCCGTAGTAGAACTTTCATTTCAACCCCTGAGATTAACCCCGTATTGTAACACTTTTCATCATCGAGATTCTCCCTGCTGTCGACATGATGTGATATGCATACGAAAACTAATTAGTGAAACAACCGGAAACATCAAACATCACATTAGGGATCTTCTACTGAGTTGTTGCCCTCTGCAATCAGGGGAATTTTCTTTACTTTCCTGATGTCCTGGCATCACCATTTGGATATTGTTGTCATAGCCTGACTAAGTTCACCCCCAAAATTTTTTTTATGCAAACTTTCATTTTCGTTTTGTTTTTTCCTCTTCTGCTATAGCCATTCCATGTAGCGCTCTGTATATACTAGGTATACTTCATAAAGATTATGGGAATCAAAACCATTCTCAAAAACCAAGCCATCTATCAAAAATTTGGAATTGACTTTTCTTTCAGAATTGAACTGGGAATCGAAAAATGTTATCTTTAGTGGCGCCAAAGATTGAGAAAGGGAGGTATACATTAGCATATATCAGCGAAATTTGATGGAAGTCGGTCTCAAAATCGGACGATCGGAGATATATATGATGAGAAAACCAGTGTTTGCCAGAAACTGCGATAAAACTGTGATACAAGGTACTTACTATGTTAGGAAACATCTCTCAACAAAGTTATCTCTTCAAAGCCCAAATTTTTTTGTGCTAATTCTATCGTCTATTAAAAAATGACGTGTAACCTGGACCACCATGTGTTTTTTTTTATGTTCTGGTTCTCACGTAAAGGGATATCCTGTAACGTTCAGAGAACATCGTGAGAACCAAGGGAAATAAGGTAGAAATTGGTGTTCTTCTTAAATTTCTGGAGGTTATATGCCTCGGGAACACCTCCCTTGGCAATGTGTTCCAGAGCCTCACTGTTCGTTGGATAAACGAGTCTTTGGAGAGAGATGTTCTGCAGGTCAAGTGACCACAAAGGGGTGCGAAGCCTCAACTCGACGGGTTAGTCTCGCGGGGACTGCCATGCAAGGGAGGGACAATTGTTAATATTTCAGAAGAGCATCGTCCATGAAAATATCTATGGAATAGAGCCAGATCGCCAATTTTTCTACGGTGTTCCAGAGAAGTGAGTGAGTTTGTGAGCGAGGCATCACCCACGAGACGAATTGCCCTTTTTTGGACAGAATCCAAGAGTCTCAGTTTGGATGCTGCACTCCAAATATGGGAACAGTATTCCAGGACAGGTCGGATCTGTGCCTTATAGATCATAATCGCAGCTGACTGGAAGTGAAATAGGTCCTGGCCCGAAACAGAAAACCAAGTTTTTTGGATGAACTTTTAGCAATTGATCTCAGGTTGATAACACCAAGCATCGAAATGGATGTCTTCAAAGGTATGGTTACTCCTGAAAAGCTTATGTTGGGCACAGTGCGATCGGTTTTTGTAGAGAAAAGGCATGCTTGTGTTTTGTTTGCATTGAAATCTACAAAGTTATTGGATCCCCATTCGAAAATTGTTGCCAAGTCCATATTTATGTTGTCTACATTTCTCCCGCGTTCGTTTCTGATTTGCCTGGCTGGTATTGGAGCCCTGGAAGAGAAGGCGGTATGGAGAGTACTATCATCCGCGAAGCTGTGTACTGGACATGGAGTTGCTCCCAACAAATCGTTGATATGGGGTAGAAATACACACAGAAAAAAAATTTCTTCGAATGAGAAAACCCATTCTCTTGAAAATTCAATTGTATATCTTCTTTGAATTGAGCATATTCTTTTGAGTCGAGAAATCTGGTATGTTCAAGAAAATAGTTTCATATTATTGAAATATATTCTCAAACCAAGAATGTGATTATTGAATTACTAGATTAATTACTTCAACTCAATCAAAACGATTCTTCAATTCGCAGAAGCGTACTATTTTGTTTCAATAAATTTATTGCTTGATCCAAGAATATAAGTATACATTTCTTCAAATCAAAGAATGTCCATTTCATCGAATGACATATTCAGTTTTCTTGAATTGCAAAAACCTAATATGTTGAGGCAATACGCCATTTTCTTGAAACAAAAATTTAAATAATTATTTCTTCAAATGAAGCATTCTAATTTCATCATATTGGTATTATAATTTCATCAAATCGAAGACTCCTGATAGTTTTATTCAATGCCATATTTACTTGATTCAATGATATGAATATCAATTTTCTCGAATGAAAGGAATATAATATCTTCAACTTGTTGAACTTGATTCAATACTTCATTTACTTGATTCAAGTCTATGAATAGGTATTTCTTTGGAAGAAAATAATATGCCCTCGGAAATCAAGGGTAAGCAATCCTGTTGCCAAAACTCAGGCCTCAGTCTTCAATCATTATTGACCATGCTCACATCATTATGACAGGCCCACAACGGCGAAATGGCATTGAGCTGCGAAGTTTGAAATTTCTGAATGTTTTATCGAGTGTGTATAGGTGGAAATGTCTTAGAATATAAATATCTAACAAATGCAGAACTTGTAGAGAGCTGGTGAAGGTATAACATTGAATTCCCTTGGTAAGTAGGTACCTTTCCAAATATCGATAGTCATTGTGAGTGAATCAACAATTTTTCAATCAAAATAACAGGGATTTAGTAGTATCCTGCTATGAAAATATGCTTATTAATTCATTCGTAATTTTTTTTGTAGCAAAATGACGACTGGTTGATGAATGAAGAAGTATTATTTACAAATGACTCGCAAAGACTTGAGAAGACCTTGACATTAGGTGAGAGGAAGTTTCCTGCCGAGTATCTCGAATCTATATACCCGATAGCTTCCAGAAAGCATGATATTACTGGAGTCACGATATTATATATTATAGAGGTGAGTTTTTAATCAATCATAATACTTATGTCATTGTTTGTAACCGTTATCATTTCCAGCGAAACTTCAAGAAGACGAAATCAAGGCATGTGATTATTCTATAACCATTTGGGGTCTTGATGGACAATACTGATCCAAGATGTACATACCTATACATGGGATTATTGTCAACTAAAGGAACAAATATATATTTCTTCACGAATATTCTGTGGAGTTTAGTTATCTCATTGGGAATCATTCACAGTTTTGAATCAAAAACATTATTATATTTTTATCCAAGCAGTCAATATTTTGATACAAGAAAATAGTTCCATTGGAGAGAATGAGCTCAATATTCATTATAAAAAACTTATAAATTCGGATCGAAAATATCAATGTGTTCATTGAAAATTTACGGAATTTTGACTCAAATAAATCGTTCATTTTGAAATGAAATAGAACAATTCTCAATAATAGTAATCCATAGTTGCAAATTGAGAAAATGATTGTTTTCATTTGGTGGATGGATTCCATATCTCAAAATTATGGTTTTCCTGAAATAAGTAAATAATTTTGTCAATATGAATTATTTCAATTCTCACTTCAACATAACAAACGTCTCCAACCATGCATATCTTGATTTTCCTACAAGAGAGTTGTTGAATAAATCATTGTTTCGAAACAAGAATATCATCTCTTTCGTTATATACAAACAAATTATTTTCTTGGACCAATGCAGTCATGCTCAATACAAGAGATTGTTTTTTTGTGTGTAGTGTTGGTGCTAGAATTGATCCTTGCGGAACACCAGCATTTATGATAAGAGAGTCAGATGAAACTCCGTCGACCATTAGATGAAGAGACCTGTTTGAGAGAAAAATAGCAAGCAAACAACATAGCTGGGAAGGCGAGTCATAAGTTGGGAACTTGGCGAGGAGTCCTTGGTGCCAGGCTCGATCGAATGCCTTGGAGATATCAAGTGCTACGGCTAAGGTTTCACCAGATTTTTCTCCAAATTATCGTTATCATGGTGAAATATCTTTTACCAATTATACTGCCGTGGAAACCTCATGAAGAATTATGTAGATCACACAGTTTACATAAATATACAATACATCAGAGTCGAGGACAAATGACTTTTTATATAAGTATTACTCAAATATTACAATTGAAATCTTATTCAAATTTCAGGGGATGAAAATAGAATAATCTCAAATTTCACTATAATTTGCAAATGACAAGTGACTTTCCGCTTGTCTGACAATTTGTGTTTATCTCATACATATCATTTCAACATAACCCACCATCTAGTACGCTATTGATAATATGTCATATCCCAACAACCCGAAAATCACATCACCGCAAAACCCTTCTGTGCAAGGATACTGTCATTCATGCATGGTAAGTATATGATTCTCATCACTTGTGTTCGGAAAAATGAGTAAGAGTAAGATATATGACAGGTATATATACTGAATGCGAATATTTCATGTCCCATGAGATCCATTTCAATACTATTCGTGATAAAAAATAAGCATACGCCACGAAGTTCTCAAAAGCTGTCAAAGCGGCATGTTTACTTTGTTTTCATTGGTTCACATTTCTTTTTTTTGTCTGTGCTTATTCATCATATCATCAAAATAAACCGCTCAGAAGTGTTCAAGTTGTTGCCGTCAGGTGGAGCGACGTGTTACTTTCTATCGCGAATATGGAATATCGGAATCACGGATGAGCTTTTGGCTTATGTTATTTGCGGTCTAAGATAGCAAGTTATGTCAGCGGCAATATTATGTCACCCGGTCATCAGTATTATATTTAAACAAGAAAAACATTGGTCAACAGTATATATTGAATACAGTACAGTAATTACACTTTCTATTTATCAGGTATTCAATAAAAATTGCATGAACTTTCGATGACTCGACCACCAGCATTAAATCCATCTATTGTGTTTATTTCAATCAATATGAGAGAGTAAGGTGTGCATTAATTATATTATTGAATTATTGATGAGAGCTGTGACTTGTCAGAATGAAAAGGTATACTTAGACATCAACAAATCAAACTTTCACTAACATCTCGACTGATATTATATTTATAGATAGGTTGAAGCCAATAAGGCCCTCTTTTGATGTGTTTAGAAAGGCATGCATTTCACATGTGAAACTATCCAGCTGTTATATATCTTGTAGCAAGTTGGAATGGTTTGCATTTGTTTACTGATGACTTTCAACTCTCGAATAGATAATATTGGCAAGAACGGAATTCTTGTATGCCCCCCCCCCTATGTAAAAAATCAACCGCGCGATCGAATGACTTGGAATTTGGTGATCCAGTATATTTGATAATGATTATACTCGACATAATAGATAGATAAGTAGATATTCATTTCCCAAGACAACTAATTTGCAATTTTCAATACAATGAGTTGTCTTAATATAATGTTAACAAAATTATTATCAGATGCCATATGATGGGCTTGGGGAAATGGTCTATTTAATTATAATTAAATATATTGATGATTATTCGCTTGAGTAGAAAACTTGCAAAACAAATAATGATGATAGTCAATGTGAATTTGATATACAAGTAAATCGACCAAAAAGAACATTATGAATTAAAGAGGAATTAATTATTGGAAAATTCTGTGGTGTCATAAAAAACATGGTGGTGTAGGATTTTCTTTAGCTCCGATCCTTCTCCGATTTGAATCTCCTAACTGTACTTCTTTTGAGACATTCTTGATTCCCATAATATGTTATTGAATGAATCGTGTGTATGCAGGGTCACACCGAAGTGCACCTTGACTTTCTCAATTTGAATAAGGACACCCCGTATATAATTCCATAATCAACTAGAGCTCAATAACTCTCCAAAACTGGATTACATGATTTTTGAACCAAGAAGGAAATAGAGTGTCTAAAAAGACAAGGACATGTCAATTTTCAGAAGATGATGATGGGATCCGCGTTATTTAAGTCACAATTTTAGATAATATTTTGTTGAACCTAATCTACAGTGGCTGTAGCTAGTAGAGGGGCACTTCAAGAGAAATGTTTATAAAAAAAAGTCTTATTTTGACCCCCACCAATATGTCCTTGAGATATTTACATATAATTTTGAATCACCCTGTATATGGAATATGGATGTTTCGATAAAAAACTAGAATATTCTATAGACGTTGGAGTCGTGAGGAATGACCACAAAAAATTGATAGTCTCCTCTTACTTCCTCCTTCCCTACAAAAATACATATATATAGTTATCGTAAGTTTCCAATGAAAATAACTAATCTCTAATATTCGTTCGGAGGTTCTAACAAATTACAAATTGAATCCTCGTGATTTCTCATACCATGTCTATTTCTCCATTATTAGAATTGTTCACCAGATTGTTTCGGTTTTTCAGACAGCTCTGGGGGGGGGGGTCAAGCCTTCCTCCCTCCCCCCCCCATCCCCGCCACAAAGTATGTTGATATTAACGTTCCTCCTTAAAATCACCCTAGGATTGTATTATCGGCACTCAATTATATGTATATCATATATACCATATCAATTATATACTTATCATCAATTTCGAGACATTCAGGGAGAACTTGAAATATTTCAAGTTTCTTAACATCCTGGCGCATATAAATATGTACTTATTACTACAGCAATTAACGATAAAAATATTTCTGCTGCGGCAGAAGGAATCAGAAATGTTAGTGATTTGGGTCCCTATTCGAGGAATACAAAATATCTCAATCCATCCAATCCAATCAAAACATGAACCAAGTCTATCAGGCAATGAGGATTCACAACCAGGACCTAGGAGATATCCTACTTTCAGAAATAGAAATTGTCGATTTTGAGGAAAGAGGGTCACATTGAATCAGTGTGTCTCAAGAAGCATGGTCCCAAATCATATTGTTAGAATGATCAGAAAAGATGACTCAAAAATGTTTTATACATCAGGGAAGTGCGAGTAAATGGAAAGATGACGCAAACGTTCATTGATTTTGGAAGTGACTTTTCACTTATTGAAAAACAACGTGCCGATGAACTAGACTTGGTCATACAGACAGTGGAGAAACCAGTCTATTATTATTTTTGACTATGTCACTGCTGGAGTATATCAATATACGCAGGTGTTCGTTAGTTACACAAATTCGTGTTAATGATCACAACTTGAGAGATACTGAAATAATAATTGGACAAAATTTCACAAATCAATTTCATACTTTCGTTATAAGGATGAGTCAATTTCATCCAGTCTAATACACTGGGCATTATCACAAATTGAAAATAAACAACTATCCGAACTCATTTGCGAATTCGAGATTTGCATGTACACCTCAATGAGGATGTTGGGCAAAGCACATACAGTATCTTTGAAAATTATTTCGAAAACTGTTATTTCCATATACGTTATCGTCCATATCAGTAATCGAAAAAAATTATGAATTCACAATGAGAACACAAATTGCCGAACTCTTGGAAGCTAATATCACACGGAAGAGGAAATCAGAATACGCTAGCTCAACAATTCTAGTTGATAATAAAAGAGGAGAGAAACGGCTTGTGGTCGATTATAGATCATTGAATAACATAACGGAAAAAGAAACATTTCCAACCCAATCAATCGAAGATTTAATAGATGCCTTAGGAGGATTTCTGTATTATTCCACTTTGGATCTAGCTGCCAGCTACCACGAAATACCTATATTCATTCAGAATCCCGAATTGAAAAAACAGGATTTATCACCCCTGATTTCAAAAAATTTGGTGTAACACCCTATTTAGATGATATAATGATTCCGTCCAAATCTATTCCGGAAGGATTAAGTCTTCTCAGAAAGGTATTTGAGATTATTAAAGAATACGGATTAACAATCAAGTTGTCGAAATCACATTCTTTACAAAAACAAATAAATTATTTGGGATAGTCTATCTCAAAACATTTTATATCCGTAAGTGAGAATAAAACCGATGCTGTTCGAAGATTTCCAATTCCAAAAGCAGTACATCAGCTCAGACAATTTTTGGGTCTGGTAGGCAACTTTCGTAAATTCATCGCGAAGTATGCTCGGATAACACGACCACTAACTGCACTTCTCAAAAAGAGACCAAATGGACATCATAATCAAATCGTGAACACTTTGAAGAAGTTGATTTGTTCGAAACCAATATTGACAATATTTGATCCTGATTTGAAATTTGTTGTTCAAACCGATGCATGTAGGGATGGATTAGGTGGTATCCTAATGCAAGTAACACAAGGAGGGGAGAGACCAGTGGCATATTATAGTAAACAAACCGATAAAAATGAGCAGAATCATCATTCCTTTGAATTGGAATTATTAGCAATAGTAAAAACTTTAGAACGCTTTCGTCACTATCTGTTGGGAACTTAATTCACAATAAAAATGGACTGTAGTGCAGTCAAAAACGCTATGTCAAAGAAAACTATCATACCAAGAATAGCTAGATGGATGTTGAGCATTCAAGAATACAACTTCAACATTCAAAACAAAGCAGCGTCATAGATTCAGCATGTTGATGCTCTAAGCAGAAATCCCGGATTCATATAGAGGAATCTCATGACATATGTATGATATCGGATTAGTTGAGGGAAGCCTAGAATCAAGACCAGGGAATTAAAGACATAAAGAACATCCTCCTCTCAGGTGATAGAGACAATACCTCCGCAGTTTTCAAGGATTCCGATCTACGTGGCAACAACGTTTAAAGAGTTACATATTTATTCTGGTCGGAGATGAGTAGTATCCAAAAAATGTAGGTGGCGAGTGCATGGTCAAACTGAATCATAAAGACTTCGGACATTTGGCATTTGAGAAAACACTAGAGAGGCTACGGCAATACTATTGGTTTCCGAAAATGAGACGATTTGTCAAGAAATAAATTGAATCCTGCCTGAACTGTCTGTATCATGAATCAACTGGTGAAACAATACCTGGACTTTTACACTGTATACCTAAATAAGCTGCACTCTTTTATACTCTTCATGCGGACAATTTAGGACAATTGGTGGAATCACAGGCGAACAAAAGTTACCAGATACCAAAACCGTCCACGTAATCAAGGCATTTGACCAGCTCGTAAACCATTTTGGGAATCCTAGAAGGATGATTTGTGATGCTGGCAAAGTATTTACCTCTAAACAGTTCATCAACTATTGCGAGCAGAACAGTATAAAACTATTCAACATAACAGTTGGTATGCCGAGGAGTAATGGTCAAGTTGCAAGAGCAAACAAGGTTATTCTCTAGCGACTACAGGTGCCAACACTACCGATGACAACTGGGAAGAAAAGTTGAATGCCAATCAAAGGGTGTCAACAGCACTCACCACAAAATCACCTCTGCTACCCCCGCTGAACTTCTTCTTGGCATAAGGCTCAGAACGGATGGAGATCGCTACAATATGGAAGATGGTGACATTTCAGATGTGTCAGACCTGAGACGTAAAGCAAGTGAGGGATTGAAAGAAAACATATGTTATCAAAAACACTATCTCCATCGAAAGAGACGGGTCTCAGTTCCAGAATTTCCAGCCTTCCATCCGACGATGGTCAAAGTAAGAAGATATTAGCTGAATACAAGGGACCATTCAAACTAATTGAGGTGTTACCTAATGATCGCTGCAGAGTTAAATAAGAGGCTGTAGTTTGCTTGGAATATATGCAACCTTTCAAAATAAGATCTTGAATGGTGAGTGGACCATACTATAGGGGTTGGAAGATTGCCCGTTTGCTGGCAGCGTTGGGAGATTACTCCTTTACTGGCAGGGGTTGGGAGGTTGCCGTTTCTGGCAGTGGTGGGAGATTGCCCGTTTGCTAGCATGGGTTGGGTGGTTTACCCGTTTGCTAGCAGGGGCCTAGAGAGTGTGCGAAGCAGGAAATATTAGTGATCCTAATTTAGTCCGCATTCTTCAGACTGATGTTGCGTTCGGGGACGATCGCAAAATCCAGGGTGGCCGAGTGTTGCACCACATCTACAAGAAGTCTGCGCCCTGTTTATGAGATGAATATCCACACTGACTCACGTCGAGTCATACGATTATGCAAGGATACAATCATCGGGGAAAGGAGGTGGATGGTTGTCAGTTGGTCAGTCTTTGCGATAGTACGGTGGTATTTCTCAATATAGTGTGCTTAGTTACAACTGAGTTTCATTACCTTACACACATCAACTTATGCCAATTTTGAAAAAATAATTCAAATGTCTGTATACATACAGCCCTTGAAGTTTTATCTTTCCCACCGCATATAATACCTCGATTCCCATGGCAACATAAAATTCTGTGGTCTGTCTTATCACCATGTCTGTGAAACAGTCGTCATCACCTCATGTCGGTTGTGAACTTGTATTATATATTATTCTAGCAAATATACATTTGCAAATCTTTTCGTGCAATAACGTCACATGTTCATTTTTCGTTATGCACTCAATCATTATGCATGAAGAAGGCCATTTCCTAGAATGAAATTTATTCCTCTCATTCACCTGTCATAATGGAAATGAGACATAATTTCTATCAATGTGTTTTCTATATTCAATTTCCTTCAGTAGTTACTAATATATGATGTGATTCAGACTACATCATGAGCTTCTTTATATCTCATCGTACAACTCATTTCTAAAGAACATTGTATACCGAGTTGTATACCTTCCATCTCTATACTTTTGGGGGAAAATCTGAACAAATCATAATCGTCAGTAGGTAATTATTATCTATCGGTATTCAAAATGATACGTTGTATATACATACTGATGGAACAATAATATAAGCATTTTTACTTGACGACGCCACTTTAGAATAGTATATCTATACACATTTTGATTTCGCAATGATGATAAGCGAATTAATACAAATGATTTCATATTCTGAGTTCTGAGAGTATATATATGCATATGAGACTTTAAAGATAGATGGGTACCCTCATCTGATCATGCATCTGGAGTTAATTCCAAATCAAAGGAACGAAAAGCTTCAGACATATAGACTGCCATCAGTCTCCACTGGATAATCGGAACAGAATTAGAACTGAAATTCATTAGGCGTCCAACTTTCAATTGTGAACGTTTTGCTCTCCATGGCTGCGATGTTGCCAAATGCCATCCTTCCTCAAGAATATGCAACGATTCAGTAAACAATCTGAATAACTTTTTTTCAATCCCCTTTCCAAGATAGCAGAATCAAATACTGTATGCATGTTGATCGAGGAGTGACAGTTTGGGGCAAATCATCTGATTATCTCGCAGTGAGTAACAAAAACCTTTGACTGTACTATACATAAAGACTTGTAGAAATGCTTTTGTTTTGCCTTGGCGTTCTGATCTGATGACAGGCAGCTCAACAGGCAGTAGGTATATAATGGAATAATCAAGTGCCTTTTCTACTTATAACTGGTTCGAATATTACTCCTTTGTGCTTCGATACACTGTTGATAATCCATCAGTAGCTATTTATTAGAGAGGAATAGATTCTCCAAGTTTCATGAATCCTTCATTGATATTTATTCACTCTAAAAATATCTGAATATCGTGATATTGACGTATTCGATTTGGGAGAGATATGATAATGCATTGAAATTATAATATCTGATACCTACATAATCAAATTCAAGAAATCTAGACCCACGGTATAGAGTATACTGATTCCAATAATCTTCTTATACGGTGTAGGTATTGCTGAAGCGCCATTAGGAAGCTTGACGGAAGTATAAATATCACAATTCTACCTCTGAAGCTTAAACACATTATGTGTAACTATCGAGGTATTGATAATATACTGATGATCACTGGTTCTTCACAACCTCGCAGTCGAGCTCGCAGTGTTTGCAGACTCTATAGGTATACTAAAAGAGGGCTGAACTTCTTGAATAGCAATCTTGTAATGTACCTTGAGATATAGGTTCATATACACATTTCATAGAATATTAGGGCTATTGTGTGTATTGACTTCGAATGTTTGGCATCTGTCCGTGCTTTTGCATTTGAGATATAGTCCCAGATAAATATTCCAAACAAATAGGTAGGTAGTATACAAGTGTCATGCATTGCATTTGCATTGCCGGGGCATTATAGAATGGCATGCAGTGAAATGGTATCGTTATACTTACTTGTTATGTTAGTAGAAATCCAGACATGTAAATATTTGTTTAGAATTCGTTGTATCATGAGTTTGTAGATATATTTATTCAAATTTCTCTTGATAGTCTTGCACTGCAACAGCTACTCCATGAGTAGGTACTACAGGTCCCTATATTTAGTTTCAAGTTATACCTAAACCTATTCGTTATTTCATATATCTACAGAAATCGAACACTGAGTTACTTGTTTCCAAAGAATACATCAAGAACAAGCTGCCCCATTCTACTCACTAATAAAATGTACCTATATAACTTGATCAACATATTCGTTCTGGTTCTACAACTGAAAATCCACTGTAGAATCATCTCCCCTCGATAAAGGTCCGTGAATTTCCTCAGTGAACGTAACATCCACCGATTCCCTTGGTAACATTTTTTAGTTTGCACCCCTTCGTGAATAAACAGAGCGCGAGAAACACAGCAACAGTCCAGAGTGAGACAACAGTGGAAAACCGAGCACCGAGAAATACCCTAAGCCCTCTGCTATGCATCAGATTCTACCGAGGATACTACAGAAATTCGAAAGCGAGCGAGAGAGAGAAAGAGCAGCTGGAAGAGAGATAGCCAATAACAGCTTTTATAGACGTGAAAGATGCATTCGTTTTTCTTCGTGTGGGAGTAGGACGGAGATAACAACAGAGCCGATATAGAGACCAACCTATCATTTAAGTGAGATACACTCTGTCATTACAAAACGTAAAAAAGACTCTGGACTCGACGTTGTCTGAACGAGAATGGCATAATGAACATAATAAGTCGAACAAAGAAACAGTGTAGCTTAAAATAATGTTCGCGTGACATGATATGGATTATTTAAGTAAATGAATTATAAGTACAGCTGTTTCTTGCATTTCGTTTGTTTGTTTATTCAGTAACTTATCGTTACTGACTTTTCTTTTCATGTAGAGCTGTGTACTTGTATTGGTGATACTAAACAAGCTCTGCAATTAAACATCCTGAGGTCATTCACGTGGTAGAGGTACCCAGTTCATTTATAACTTTCCGCATTTTCACACAACAAAATTATTTCTGCTTAATAACACACATCAACATGAGCATCAAAGTTTTCGCATCATACGATACCTACTAGTTACTTTTTGAATTGTTTGTAGGTATCCGTAAACATAATTATGTTATTTACTATTTATGCTTATCGACTTATCTGTAACTGTAATGGGGCCTAAGTTCCTTCACCTCCATACTCCATACCATACCTATCTATTAATGACCACTTTGCCTTTCCTTCCAGCTGGTTTCAATTATTTATTCATGGCAATAGTTTATTTCAAGGTTATATATTTTTCTATTCTGTATATAATATTCTATTTATCGCGACCTCAGTTCTCTGGATTGCGATTAATACAAATTCCAACCA
Organism: Phaedon cochleariae; assembly: GCA_918026855.4. NCBI lineage: Eukaryota > Metazoa > Arthropoda > Insecta > Coleoptera > Chrysomelidae > Phaedon > Phaedon cochleariae. The sequence goes on along the minus strand of OU896708.1, from coordinate 17,637,628 downwards.
CATAGACATAATTATTATATATCGGTATACTCATTAAAACAGATAAGCGAGGAGGATATGATCACCTCAATGTAGGTACTTACCAGTCCTCTGAATGTACTTAATTTCATAATTATTGAAATTGATTGGCATGGTGAATTTAGAATACCTTAAAACTATTAAGTAGTTCGGCAAGCATAAAATCAATAGCAAGCAAAATTGACGCAAACATGCAAAAGTACAAATAATTCGAACAACTATATATCTAATGACCCTGTTTTTAATGTGGAAGTAACGTTAAAACAGTGCATTGACATTAAAAATCACGTTACCTCTAGCTTGCGCATTCAACTGTCACGAGCAGTCGGTCCACAGCACATTGCGTTAAAGCCCTCTTCGACATGGCAACGTGGGTCACCGATCCGCGTTCTACCGGCAACGCCGCTTCGCCTACATAGAAAGATATAAATTGTATGTTGAAATATTTCCCGATACACCGCTCGTTTTAACCAAGAAAGCGTGCTCTGATTTTCTCGAAACTTTCACAGTAGATGGTCCGAACGACGACGTATACAACACCACTTTTGAAATTTGGAAATATCTATATTTTAAGGTACTTAGGGCGATTACAGCAGCGACGTGTTAGCGCGATAAGGAATTTAAGTACACTAGAGAAGCTTGTTTTAGCCCGCTAGTCTTCGACCCGCCTGACGTTGGCTCCGCCCCTATCCAATCGTGCCGTGGTATTGCTATTGACGTCAGCCGAAGCTGAACGAGGTTTCACGATCCTCAGCGTGTGTAGCATAGGGAAGCGTGCATTCCATTTTGTTATGAGGCGCTGTTAGTATTTTGTTTTCTGGATTTATTTTTGGAAATTGCGGCATCGGCATCGCTGTGTTTGTTGCTAGGCGGCCGGTGACCATGGGCAGATTCGTTCATTTTAGGTTTAGGTGTAATTCGCAGTGGGGAGACGCTATTGTGTTACCCAGCGTTTATGGGTGTAATAAAGATTGTATCGTAAATGTAAGGGGTAGCTACCATGATGATCATGTAATTTTATGGAGGTACCCACCATGATCATGGAAGACCATTTTGAAATTGGTGAATACTGATTGTTAAGTTCAGTCAAGAAACTTTATAGAATTGATAACTCATCGATGGTGTTTATTATAAAAGAATGTTGATGAAGTTGAGTGTCTTAGTGGAATATCTATGGTGGAATGGATAAGTAGGTACCTATGGGTAGTTGAAATAGGCTGTGGTATAGGAATTTGTATTGTCTCTTTATGACTCAATGACATGGTGAGTTGCTACCTAGGTATAGTCTTTTCAAAGTCAGTTGTAGTGCCTCTTGCAAGGAATGTTATAGCCACTTGCAACCGATCTATCAGAACTTAAAACCAAGCGGGGTGCGCGGCGTATAGGTAGGTATGTTTTTGCTAAAGCTGCTTCAATTCACTTCGGAAAGATTTTGCCCACCAATAAGTTGTAGCAATTCAAGCTGAGATTCTTACGAATTTTCTTCGTTCACGCATACATAGTACCTATATTTGTGCCTATACCAAGTCAACAACATTACTTCCATCTAGGTACTTCCAATCTCATGTCATTGGAATTATTATGGTACAATGCAATAACCATTGAGCTATATGTATCTAGCCGGTCATGTAGTGGCGGTTTTTTAATCAAATTCGATTTGGCGAATACTAGAGGCCTTCTGAATTTTTTTTTTTTTCAGGAGGAGTATTGTTCCTCACATCCGATTCTTCGCTTCAGAACTTTCAGATCTTCGTGCGAAAGGACGAATAAAATTGAATAATTTCTCTCTAGTTTCATTCGCATCATGCTTCTCTCCATCATATCTCAACATAAATACACTGTCGGCTTCTAAAGTGCGTGCTTGCAGTTTGAAAAACGCTGCAGATGCGCATGCGTCCTGGCGATAGTTTCGCGCCGATGCGCGGTGTTTCTCACCGATTGCATTGGATCAAGGATGAATTTAGTCATCAGTGAATCCGTCCTTGTTTTTGCCAATACTAATTGTTTATATCCATTCCAAATGTGTGATTGACTGGAGTTTGGAGATTTCATTCCTCTCGTTAAGTCAACAGAGAGATCTATGCAATTGGCTATAAGAAGACCGGTTGCACAAATCTCCTCGTTATTTCAACAAGGATCCTCGTTATTTCAACAAGGATCGAGGTATCAACTCTCCTAAGTCCTATATATAACTCGTCTGCTATGGCGTACGTTGTGTTCACTGAGGAAACTCGGCCAAGGAAATCGTTTTCTTGAGAAAAAGTCGATTGTGACAAGAACAGATTCACCAACGGTAGGAAAATAAGGTACTTGAAGTAGACAAAACAATATTTCTGAAACATTGTTTCTCCTGTAAGTGATCTGGACACTTGTTGGTATTAACCAAATCGATATGTATTTTGAGGTCACAAATTACTATAGGTGAACACTAAACTAGTGCTAGGTTAATGAATACCATTATTGAATTATTATTCTGAGACAAAATCACTTGCTCCGAGCGAACTCACCGATGACACAGTCTATCAAGTCGATTGGTGCAAGTGACAGCTAACCTGTGGTTATACATCTCTTCTTCGTCCGGACATCTCCAATATATTATTCGAGTGCCCACGCCCAACGCTACCACTTCCACTGTCCACGGCTTCATTATGATCTTTGCATTTGTGAAGTATACATGCGTTCTTGCTAGTACAATTGAAATTCCAAGTCATGCAAGTGTCCTTCTGAACAAGTGCTATATCATTTTCGTGAAGCTCCTCAGTTTGTGTGCCGTGGGGTGTTGAGTTCTTGATGATCTGTTATTCTTCTGAAGAAGATAATGTAATACATAACTCGCCCAGAACAGAACATGCTGATTGTTGACATCAAATACAGGATTCTTTACTACTTCCGACGATACTCGATATGGGAGAAAGTGACGTTTGATGATTATGGGAGTTAATTTAAATTCCACTCTTTCATCTTCATCACTGAAGAAAAAACAGAGCGTACCAGTGCATCTGATGGACCGTTTTTCTCGGCACATGATCCTGATATTCCTGTTATCTAGTGGCTCAATATTTGTCGCCAGCCTCACCTATTCGTGATTTCTTGATGGTTGATCATAGCTATTCAATGAATGTTTTAAATGCACGAGTTTTTTTACCAAGGTTATCATTTTTCAGAGAACAATATATGCAATTTTTCATAGTAGGTACCTAGATAATGACAGGTAAAAAAGTCAATGTTGTCAATGACAAGAGGATAAGTCACTGATGACAAGTTAACTAGTCACTTATGACATGTGATTAGGTCACTAATACCAAGTGAACAAGTCACTAATGACAAATGAACTGATAATAAGTGGATAAGTCACTAATAACATGTGCTGTATTCAGTAATGTTTATCAATCTGGAATTTAATGGAACAGGTTAATAGTGGTATATTTTAAGGGACACAAATATTCTTGTGGCTATCAACTTATTTCATTGTCCCAAATAGTATACAAGTTTTTACTTGCCGCTATTGAATATTCACTTAGGTTTAGTGATTTCTTCCTCTCCGTGTTGTTATTATGTTATTATCAGGTGGTATGTCCAATGTCCATGTATGTCTACGTGTGCGAACTCAATGCGAAAGCGAAGCGACGCGACGCGAATACGTCAAATCCCGAAAAATTTGGAAGAGTCCCATGTGAACGAATGCACGCGACAAGCGACGAACACGCGGCAACAGGTGGCATGTTATTAATGTCGAATATGGAATTTTTCATTAGTACTATACGAATCATCGATCGATGTTTCTTCAGGAATTTGTATTTGAGTTATGAGATTTCAAGTCGAAAATTCATACCTCCTGTCATTACGGAAAGACGAATTCGCGAATGCGAGTATGGCGCAAAGTACGTAGAACAGCACAGTCGCATCGCATTTTTTCGCTTGGCATCGCCTCAAAATCGCGTCGCTTCGCGTTCGCATAGAGTTGCCCACGTAGTACACCACGTCATTGTCAATATTATCACAATCGTCTTTCAGATGCTGTTCGTAACCGACCTTAGTTATACTTCCATACAGTCTTCATGTAACTGCTTGATCTGCAGCCATAATGTCGAATGTACAATTCAGAGAATTCTTGATCAAAACTCCAACAAGGGTCGTTGAACATATCATTATTTCTGGTAATGATGAAACCACGTCGATGTTCGAATCGCTCAATGAAGACAAAACCCGAAATTTCAGTTAAATTATTTGGAAAGAAGGTTTCTTATTTTATTGCCGAATGCGGATATTCTCCTTCCTGGAGTAATAAAAGTAATTATTTTTCGTTATGATCCAACTCTTTATCGATATTCCCTTTTATGTATTGTATGTAGAATGAGAATGATGTGTAGTAAATAAGTATTCTATGTTTCAGAATCAAGCTATTACTATCGGGTGCCAGTCTCTATATAGAATACATGATATACCTACACCAGTTTGGAGTTTATCACCTCCCTCAGTGATTTTTGACTTCCGATGATGTTTTGGAAATACTGAATCCAAAAGAAAGATCGCGAGAGTCTGTTTCTGTTTATTGCGCCACTAAGACCGGCTAAATTGACGTTAAGCACCGTGAAGCATTCCGAGTTCCGAGGGCACAGATTATTAAACCTAGGGCATAACTAGTATGGGAACGGTCAGATTTTGGTCGAATGAATAGAATATACTATACTGAATGCAAAACCGTCGGGCCTAAGGCCCCTTGCACAACAGCGGTGTATTTGCCGGGCGGTAATTCTATCGGCCGGCAGAAAAATTGGGTATGGTTTGCATACGGGAGACAATAAGTATAAGTAAGACCGTGGTGCACAAGGATCTTCGTAAGAGAATTGTGGCTGCGCACGCCTTGCACAGACATCGAAAATATAAAAAGGCACGAGCTAGGAAGTTCTGGATTCATCTAGTGATGGGCAGAATCGAGTATTTTCGAAAATCAAATACATGGTACTTGAATACTTCCAAGAATCGAATACTCCTCCGAGTACTCAGTATCCGAGTACAAAGAATAAACGACAACCTATTATAATGATACCAAACCAACTATTGATTCAAATACCGAATGCGCGGCTTGCTGGCTTTTATCAGTGAACTAGAACCTGTGTTACAACTGAACTGCGTTTCGCACTTTTGAAGTAGGTATATTCGTTTGAGTTTGCTCAACTTGCATATTTCCTATTGTCATCCCTGTTTTGTAGTATGCGATTAACAAAAATTACCACAGAAAAAAGCTTGTAATATGAAAACTCAACTTTAGCAGTTTAGAGGTAAGCAACAATACACAGTTTCGCGTAACGTTTCCATTCGGTCGTTCGGATTCGAATACTTTGAATAGACGAGGACGAGACGTCGAGACAAGATTAACGAGTCAATGAGTTCATTGGTTCGACTACAAACCACGTCACATGGTACTTCTATCGCAGTTGCGATAGTGGTAGCGGATGCGATTCGTGACTGCGAAACTGGCGAGTACAGGTAATCGAATTCTTCCGTAGAAATCGAATAAAACCGAGTACTTAAGAAAATCGAATACTTACCTATTGTTTGTACTTGAGTACCCCATCACTAGATACATCCATGAATGCAAAAACGAACAGCAGTGGGAGCATTTTACACATTATTCGTTACGCTAAGAAAAGACGAGAGGAAATTTTCCAATTATTTTAGAATGTCGATTTTATCCTTTGACTATTTACTTATCTTGTCCCACAAAACCGGCCTTTCTTCTTTGAGCTCCAACTCTTGCAATATCTGCACAAATACTGACCTGTGCACCACTACCGAACGCTAACAAATTTTGCGATCATGTGCAAACAAGTATAAACTCGCATGCTTCCAGACGAACCGGGCAACAGTTTTACCGGCCAGTTGTCGTGTGTCGCTAGATTCGATTTGAATTTGACCCGTAGCCGGGCGATTAATTTGCCGGTGTCGTACTGTGTGCAAACTCCCTATATAACATCTTGTATTTAAATATTCCACGATGTTTAATTACCGTCCGGCGAATACACCGCTCGTGTGCAAGGGGTCTAACGCGGTGTCCTACGTGGGCGGCTGCTTTGCGAACGCGAAGCGATGCGACGCGATGTAACGCAAAAATTTTGAAGTGTCATATGTCAGCGAATGCACCCGACAAACGACGAACACGCGACAACAGGCGAAGCGATGCGATCAATTGGAATGATAGTTTCGCGCGGTTGACGCGCGATGATGACGAAATACGCCTGGATCGTGCCTTGTGGATATATTATATCATTTTGACTTCTTTGACATCGATATTCCTTCAGGAATTTGTATTTGAGATACGCAGTTTCAAGTGAAAAACTCATACTTCCTGCCATTACGAATATGTATATAATCGCGAAAGCGAATATGAGGCGGAGTACGTATGGGATAGCACAGCCGCATTGCATCGCTCCGCTTAGAATCACCTCAAAATCGCGTTCCGTTGCATCGCTTCGCGTTCACATTTAGTTTGCAAACCATGAAAAATATTTAAGTGTCCTATGTGAACGAATGCATACGACTAGCGACAAACACGCGACAGCAGGCGAAACGATGCGACCAATTGGATTGATATTTTCGCACGATTGACGCGCGATGATGTCGAAATAGGCCTTGCTCGTGTCTTGTGGATATGTAATATCATTTTGACTCCTTTGACATCGATATTCCTTCGAAATTTGTATTCGAGATACGTAGTTTCAAGTGAAAAACTAATACTTCCTGCCATTACGAATATGAGGCGAAGTACGTAGGATAGCACAGCCGCATTGCATCGCTCCGCTTAGAATCACCTCAAAATCGCGTTCCGTTGCATCGCTTCGCGTTCGCATAGAGTTCGCAGACCATGAAAAATATTTAAGTGTCATATTATTATGTGAACGAATATGCATACGACTAGCGACAAACACGCGACAGCAGGCGAAATGATGCGATCAATTGGATTGATATTTTCGCACGATTGACGCGCGATGATGACGAAATAGGCCTTGCTCGTGTCTTGTGGATATGTTATATCATTTTGACTCCTTTGACATCGATATTCCTTCGAAATTTGTATTCAAGATACGCAGTTTCAAGTGAAAAACTCATACTTCCTGCCAATACGAATACGTATACTTATTCGCGAAAGCGAATATGACGCAGAGTACGTAGGATAGCACAGCCGCATTGCATCGCTCCGCTCGGAATCACGTCAAAATCGCGTTCCGTTGCATCGCTTCTTGTTCGCATAGAGTTCGCCAACCATCAAAAATATTAGAGTGTCCTATGTGAACGAATGCATACGACAAGCGACGAACACGCGATAACAGGCGAAACGATGCGATATATTGGATTGATATTTTCGCGCGATTGACGCGTGATGATGACGAAATACGCCTTGCTCGTGTCTTGTGGATATATTATATCATTTTGACTTCTTTGAAATCGATATTCCTTCAGGAATTTGTATTTGAAATACGCAGTTTCGAGTGAAAAACTCATTCGTCCTGCCATTAGGAATATTATGTATATTCGCGAAAGCGAATATGACGTGGAGTATACGTAGGATAGCACAGCCGCATTCCATTGCTCTGCTCGGAATCACCTCAAGATCGCGTTCCGTTGCATCGCTTCGTGTTCGCATAGAGTTTGCACACGTAGGACATCGCGTAAGGTATAGATCAACTTTTTTTATGTTCTGGTTCCCACGGGAAGAGATATTCTGTAATGTTCAGAGAACATCGTGAGAACCAAGAGAAATGAGGTAGAAATTGGTGTTCTTCTCAAATTCCTGGAAGTTATATGCCTCGAGGAACACCTCCATGGGCAAAGTGTTCTAGAGCCTCGCTGTTCGTTGATTGAACGAATCTTTGGAAAGAGATGTTCTGCAAGTCTCCAAAGTTACCACGAAGGGGTGCGAAGCCTTAGCTCGACGGGTTAATCTTGCGGGGACTGCCAAGGGAGAAACAATTGATCCTTGAAATCCTCATAAATTTAAAGTTATAATTCTTGATAAAACCAATCCTATGTGAGAAACAGAAGAGTAAGCAATTAAAGATTTAATATCATTTATAAAATAGAGCCAGAACTTTTCTACGGTGTTCCAGAGAAGTGAGTGAGTTTGTGAGCGAGGCATCACCCACGAGACAAATTGCTCTTTTTTGGATAGAATCCAACAGTTTCAGGGTATGTTTGGGTGCTGCACTCCAAATATGATAACAGTATTCCAGGACAGGTCGGATATGTGCCTTACAGATCATAAGCAGCTGGCTGGAAGTGAAATAGCTCCTAGCCCAAAACAGAAAACCAAGTTTTTGGGATGCACTAAATATGGGAACAGTATTCCAGGACAGGTCGGATCTGTGCGAGAGCGCGATCTTGAGGCGATGCCGAGTGAAGCAGTGCGACGCGACGCGGAAATGTCAAATCTTGAAAAATATTGAAGTGTCCTATGTGAGAGAATGAACGCGAAAAGCGACGAAAACGCGACAACAGGCGAAGCGATGCGATCAATTGGATTGATAATTTTGCGCGATTGACACGCCATTTTCGCTACGTGGCAAAATGTCAGAACAATCGTCTATTATCCCACCGTGAATGGTAGAAAGTTGCTAAAATGATCTCCAAGTGAGTATCAATATTCATTTATTCATTCAATTTACAATTTCTTCGTATAGGGTGCTGTTCAACCTATACCTTGACAGTTTCTCTAACATGCACAGATTCGAGAGAACTTGTTATATTTTGTAATAATGTGATTGCTCAGAATTCTAAATTTGGACACTATAGAATCGAAAGAACATTCCACCACCATTCTTGTTCGTGAGGACCGATAGTTATAATAATTGTCCCTAGCATCCCCTCTCATAGTTTTTTTTCCGGAAAAGATCTCATTAAATATTCTCCGAGAGGAAATGCTTCGACTCCAACAAGAACATATGGAAACTTGATATTGCAACCTTGCAAACTACCCATTTCAATTTAACGCCGAAGGGAACATTCACTTGAAAACTCATATCTCCAATACAAAATCCTGGAGAAATATAAATTCTGAAAAGTGACACTCATAACATATTATATCTGTCTGCGGCAATTATAATGGAATGCGTCATTCCCTGAAATGACTATAGTCATTTCACGTATTGTCGGCAAACAGCGTAACAGCATAACTTCCATTTTCAGCCGTTACTCTGTTTGCCGGAGGGTTTAGGAAGGAAAATATACTTTCTGCATATGCATAAGATGGAAGACTATGTTTCCGCCTAAATGATACTTCTTCCTAGAGAGTATATTCTTCATAAAATTACTTGAGAGAACAGAGGAGACTACTGCTTCTAAACAACCTAAGCTGACTCGGCCTTAATGAACCTTCCTTCCGTCATGACAGGGAATGCTTGAAACTATTAGGTAAATTTAGAGTTACGCTGTTTGCAGGCAATACGTGAAATGACTAGGCATTCCAGAGGATGACGGATTTCACAATGAGTTACGCGACACGACGTGACGTAACGGGACAATGTCAAATCACGAAAAATATTGAAGTCTCCTTTGTGAACGAATGAACTCGGCCACAGGCGAAGCGGTGCGATCAATTGGATTGATATTCTATCCCATTTGACGCTTGATTTTTGCGACGCGGCGTGTCAGGAATGTCAGATATGAAAATCTTTTTCAGTTCGATATATAGGTCATCGATGAAATTCATCATACAACCTGCTATTACGGAAATAAAAATTCACGAATGCGAATATTTCGCGAAATATACATACGTGCGAACACGGCCGCATCATATTCCTCAGCATGGCATCGCTTCACAATCGCGTTCGCATACCTCTGATTTATCAATATAGATAGTAACGCACTTCAACGTTATAATCAACGTTTCGCAGTCAGTACCGTAAGATGATGTAATAAAGTGGTCGTTTATAAGGCGTTTTCGGAAACTTACTTGGGTTGATCAGATCCCTAACCTGAACGTTCGGTTATCTAAACCCCTACCTCTGTTCGGAAACTTGAGTGTTGCTAGCTCGATCACTGACTTGGGTTGATTTTTCGTGACCCTACTCAAAAGCAGGGTCGCCAGATTCGCAAAGAACACAACATGCGCATTACCAATTTATACGAAATTCATGTCAATAAAAAAACGCGGGAGTTGACCACTCCACGACAACAATATAATAATAGAATAGTTTGCATGTTGGGAGGAATTTTGATCGGTGATTTCACCACACCAGATTCACGAAACCACCGAAAAAAGATCAAATTCTGTGTTCCTAACCTGACACGGTCGTAAACGTTGAACGCAAGTATAGGTGATCCGAGTTTTTTGTCACGTGAGCTCTCTCGATCGAGTTAACAACGCGGAGTAGTTTCCGAAAACACCTATAAATTTTCCTGAATTTGACACTCGACAATGTTGTCATATTAATTTGTATTATTATTTAATTATTTTTGTTCGGACTATCAAGTATATCATTTCTGAAATTAGTATTGTTTCAAAGCACGAGGGTCATTCTGTTCAAGGTATTTCAATTCTACCATTGGGGGAAATCGTGCGTTTCTGGGTTGTATAGGAAAGGAAGGTAGGCACTAAATTACGTAATAGTAAGACGCAAAACCAGAGGTCTTTGACACTTTGTAGACAAAATAATTATTCATCTATTCTACTTGGCATTGAATCTTGTAAGTTTCATATTTGAAAGCATTCGACCTTGAAAAGAAAACAAATCCTCTTGCGGCCCATTTTTGGTTGCTTTACCTTACCCCCTCCTATGGCACCCATTGAACATAACAAAACTCGCCGCCCCTGTATCCAATATCGATTGCAAAATATACCGCATCGTGCGGCGTCGGCGTGTATGAAGTTTCTTTTGAAATGAGTGGCGGAGCAATATTGTTTTTGGATAAACTATAAATACAACGACCGCGCTGATTGGTGTATTTGAATCAACCAATCAATCAGCATATGGCATTATTAATTTGATTTTTGATTCTTAGATTAGTTGAGTTTATGAAGTCAACAATGATGCTGAGGAGAAGGAGTCGGGAAGGGCGACGGAAGAGGACTCCCCCTATATATTTCAATAATAATTGATATTTTCCCTTCAATACACACAGAAAAAAAATTTCTTCGAATGAGAAAACCCATTCTCTTGAAAATTCAATTGTATAACTTCTTTGAATTGAGCATATTCTTTTGAGTCGAAAAATCTGGTATGTTCAAGACAATAGTGTCATATTATTGAAATATATTCTCAAACCAAGAATGTAATTATTGAATTACTGATTTAATTACTTCAACTCAATCAGAACAATTTTTCAATTCGCAGAAGCGTACTATTTTGTTTCAATAAATTTATTTGCTTGATCCAAGAATATAAGTATACATTTCTTCAAATCAAAGAATGTCCATTTCATCGAATGACATATTCAGTTTTCTTGAATTGCAAAAACCTAATATGTTGAGGCAATACGTCATTTTCTTGGAACAAAAATATAAATAATTATTTCTTCAAATGAATCATTCTAATTTCATCATATTGATATTGTAATTCCATTAAATCGAAGACTCCTGATAGTTTTATTCTATGCCATATTTACTTGATTCAAAGATATGAATATCAATTTTCTCAAATGAAAGGAATATAATATCTTCCACTTGATGATATCGATAATTTATCCAATTGAAGAAGCAACATTTTGATTCAATACGTTATATACTTGATTAAAGTCTATGAGTAGGTATTTCTTTGGAAGAAAATAATATGCCCTCGGAAATCAAGGGTAAGCAATCCTGTTGCCAAAACTCAGACCTCAGTCTTCAATCATTATTGACCATGCTCATATCATTATGACAGGCCCACACCGGCGAAACGGCATTAAGCTGCGAAGTTTGAAAATTCTGAATGTTTATCGAGTGTGTATAGGAGGAAATGTCTTAGAATATAAATATCTAACAAATGCTGAACTTGTAGAGAGCTGGCGAAGGAATAACATTGAATTCTCTTGGTAAGTAGGTACCTTTGCAAATTTCGGTAGTCATTGTGAGTGAATCAACAACTTTTCAATCAAAATAACAGGAATTTAGTAGTATCCTGCTATGAAAATATGCTTTGCATATTAATTTATACGAAATTCTTTTGTAGCAAAATGACGACTGGTTGATAAATGAAGAAGTATTATCTACAAATGACTTGCAAAGACTTGAAAGAACCTTGACATTAGGTGAGAGAAAGTTTCCTGCCGAGTATCTCGAATCTATATACCCGATATCTTCCAGAAGGCATCATGATATTACTGGAGTCACGATATTATTATAGAGGTGAGTTTTTGATCAATCATAATATACTTATGTCATTGTTGGTGACCGTTATCATTTCCAGCGAAACTTCAAGAAGACGAAATCAAGGCATATGATTATTCTATAACCATTTGGGGTCTTGATGGACAATACTGATCCAAGATGTACATACCTATACATGGGATTATTGTCAACTAAAGAAACAAATATATATTCCTTCACGAATATTCTGTGGAATTTAGTTATCTCATTAGGAATCATTCACAGTTTTGAATCAAAAACATTATTATATTTTTATCCAAGCAGTCAATATTTTGATACAAGAAAATAGTCCCATTGGAGAGAATGAGCACAATATTTATAATAAAAAACTCATAAATTCGAATCGAAAATATCAATGTGTTCATTGAAAATTCACGGAATTTTGAATTAAATAAATCGTTCATTTTGAAATGGAATAGAACAATTCTCAATAATAGTAATCCATAGTTGCAAATTGAGAAAATGATTGTTTTCATTTGGTGGATGGATTCCATATCCCAAAATTATGGTTTTCCTGAAATAAGTAAATGGTTTTGTCAATATGAATTATTTCAAATCTCACTTCAACATAACAAACGTCTCCAACCATGCATATCTTGATTTCCCTACAAGAGAGTCGTTGAATAAATCATTGTTTCAGAACAAGAATATCATCTCTTTCGTTATATACAAACAAATTATTTTCTTGGACCAATGCAGTCATGCTCAATACAAGAGATTCTTTTTTTGTGTGTATAAACATAATCTTACATAACAAAACATGACGTAACCAGTAAGTAAACGCGACATTTTGTGTATAGTTCATGCATCGTCCACCAATAGTGGACGAATACCGATGATGATGGGATGAAGCCACAGAACTCATGATCTTTATATCGTATGCAATGGTATCAGACTCCGTCCAACATTACATATTCGATAGAAGATGGCATATCTCCACCTGAAGATTTGAGTAGAGAGAATCCGAATGTTCAACAATATAATTAAATCTATAGATTCGCTCTTATATACCTTACCGACTAGCTCAGTAAAACGGAAACGATGAAGATCCTCTCGTGCAGAAAAAATCAAGTATATAGTCGGTTTCTCTGCGATTTGATATGTTTTTCGGGTGCTGAATCTGAATGTCAAGTGTGCAAACCAAATTTTGTGGAGAGTTTCGAGATATTCGCAAGAAACAGCGGAATGTTAGCACCTTTTCCAGTTGTTTGCCAGTAATTCGGTAATGGGCGAAAAGACCACTGCATCAAAAGTTAATGTAGATGCAATTTTCTATATATGATTGTTATTGTTCATGAATATATAAAACTAACGGGTGAGATGCTAGAGTAGGTCCTTCATCGGTTCTCGTAGATCAGGGATGGGGAAATAGATTGAGAGTGGGGCCGTATATGAAATAACACAACACTCTGGTGGGCCGAATATAATTTATTACAATTAACAATTCAACTACTGTTTGGAAGTAGAAGGTTGGTGTGACAAACGAAATTTTATTAATCATTTCATCGAAATTTGGCTCTATTCCACTCGAACTGATCCGCAAAACGCCGCATTCAAAATGTTCGTCAGTCATCTCATTTCTGAGAACATTTTTACGCAGCTTCATTGTAGAAAATACCTGCTCACAGATGTATGAAAACCCAAACATGGACATGATTCTCTGATCGTGTTTTATTAAATTTGAGAAATTCGATTTTAGTAAACTTTTATAAAAATCAAGCTTTGATGAGTTGCTGAATAGCTGTTCCAGAGTTTCATCACATTGTAGTTCGATCACTTCGAGTTGGAACTCAGCTGCAATTTGTTCACAATCAACGGCAAATAGATGGGAAAATATTTTCAAGTCATTTTCTATATTCTTGAAGTATTCAAATCTCCTTATGGACTCGTTTTCCAAGCGATTGAGTTGACTCACATAAAAATTAACTTTATTATTTGTCAATTCACCAACGGTCTGTAACCTGGGAAAATGGGCGAGATTTCTTTGTTTAATATCAATTTGCGTTGAAAACAAACGCAACTACAACGTGAACGCCTTTATTTGGGCCCAGGCTTGGTCAAGAAGAAATTTGCCGCCTTGAATCCTTTTATTCAATTTGTAAATCTGTCAAGAATGCGAAGTCCGAAATCCATTGTGAGTCTTCAATTATTTCCAAGTTGTCCATCTTATATTGTTGTCGCAAGAATTCAAATATTTCATTTCTCACAGGGCAATATTGTATTCGACGGCTCGTTTTGATCGCGGGCCGCATCGAATCATGTCGCGGGCCGGATTTGACCCGCGGGTCGCCATTTCCCTATCTAAATTCATATAATCTACGTATTTCTTCAAGAAACATACTGCACTGCCCGATGTGGAGTAGTCTTGGCCATGTAAGATATTGCTTTTGTCAGCGTGTAACTCTATTTTTGATTTGTCACAGTTCTAAGGTATACCCATAGGCGCCACCTGAGAAAAATCTAGGGAGGGCGGCGTTTTTTAAATTGAAATTATGGCATTAAATTGAAATGAGGATCATTCTAACCAATATGCTCTTCGAGGGTGGTTTGAAAATGTTCGTAAAAGGATATAAAGTATAGCTTGAGTACTTAAGTAGGTCAGCTGATGAGTAGTATAACACAAAATTCCTACATGAAAACAAAACAACCTACATGAAAACAAAAGTATCACAAAAATTAAGAAAAAACAGTGCTGAAAGACCCGAGACGATGGGGTATTGAAATACATATTCCATTGAAAAATAAAATTAATTATATATTGGTAACTGAAGGAAACATATTTCGTATAGGAATAAGAAACCTTATCCGAGGAAAATATACCTACAGTTAACAAAAATGTAAACTCTTCGGTGAATCTAAAAGATCCATACAATGAACTTTCTATCAAAAATGTACAAACCTACTTACCTATTAAATTAATATGGTTATATGCATTTATGAAGGTAAACGATAAAGCGGTCATGTGGCGGCGCCCATGCATCTGCCTCTTGTCATTGTTAGCGGAGGAAAAAATCAAGTTTTTCCCATATACCACCAGATGGCGGATGATACTACCCTGAAGCGAACACGATCTGGCTCCACTTGCACCATCATCACCACCTCCAGAACCGGATCCTGCAGGGTACCAGCTCCTTGGAAAACGAAGAATGACGATGAAGCGACGATTAGATTGCGTAGATTGTAGGGATAATGGTAATCTATAACCCTAGACTTCTGCAGAAACCTAGGATTTTCTTGATGGTTCCACCTCTACAGGCGTCAGGTAGACATGTTTATGTATTTCAGCCTTCAGCGAACCTAGAACATTAAATGCATTAGCAGAATAGAATAGAATAGAACATTTATTACCCTTTTGCCATGTACATGTAGGTTCGTCAGTCACGGTTTATGAAACACAATACATAAGTTATTCGAGAAAACATATAACATTCAAAAGATATATACATTTTAGGCTGGTTAGCGACAGATGCAGAATATAATGTAGTTAGTTATGTAACGTTAAGTTAGAAAAATGCACAGATGTCATTTCATTTCATGGATGTTAAATGCATTTGAAATTCAGAAACATCATAGAAACTATTTGAGGTTAGAATTTTTTTAAGATCATTCTTGAATCTCTTCAGAGATTGATTTTTTATTGATTCAGGCAGTAAGTTGTAGAGATGACTCCCGCTATATTTCGGAGATTTTTTGTACTCCATATGATGAAACTTTTCCATATAAATATGATTGTGATTTCTAGTGGTGTATTTGTGAATTTCTGAACATTTCTTTAGATGGTGTTTGCTTTTATGGATGTGACACAATAATTTCAATATGTAAATGCTGACCACTGTTAATATTCGATGTTTTTTGAAGTGATTTCTACAGGAATCTTG